>RCUC01168036.1:0-59830 GCA_003697995.1 Taxidea taxus jeffersonii
TAAATAACCATGTGAGAACACCGGCCCATTCACACCACATTCCACAACTAAATGATCAAAGCCTCGTCAAAAGTCCATTTCCGTGCCCAGATACTCCAAGTCTGGTTTCACCAATGGGGAGCATGCCAGGCTGAACACAGGGATACTACTAATTATCCAATCACTGTAAAAGAAAGCAACTTTGTCCTTTCGGGAGCAGGGAGGAGGGTGCTCCCGGGTTTCAGGTACTGGCCCAGACATTAGCTTGGGTGAGTCAGGTCACCTTCAGGAACCTGTTCAACCATGAGAGTCTCAGAGGTGGTGGTGATAAAACCAGGTACCCCAGGAGGGTCTGTGTCTGTTTATTAAATTAAGTTACAAGAAAGAACCCTGTGAGAACAGGGCAAAACCAGACAGCCGTGAAACTGTGGCTTTCAGGTGGCAATGTTAACAATCATTTATTCTACGTATTCCTTCCAGAATGAGCGAGCCATCATTGTCTATAGAAGTCCCTAAGGAATTTAGTTTAACGAAATGATAGGAACAAGTTCAATTAGAATATAATTGTGTGTATGTAAATATGCTTAGGGGAGCTTTGATAGAGTTTATGGTTGCTACATTCACCCAGAATTTTGGCCCACGTTATTAATTTGCCCTACCATGAAGAAAGGGTTTGTTCATCAAAGATAAACTATTCCGCTGATATTGAATTAGGGACCTCCAAATCATAGTAGGATAATGAGGCAGTGCTTCGCACATGTTCAACTCTCAGCGAAGCGAAAGCTTTCCGGCGGACCACATAGGAGGTCTCCTTATTGAAAGATTTATTTTTAATTTTGAACAGCTTCCCAGCATTACCCTTCATGAAAATTAAAATAGGGAGCTGGAATTTTGTCCTGTTCAGCAAACCTCCTGGCAGGGCTACTCACCACGGCAGAGACAACCTCATCGTGTCAGAGGAATTCCCCGTCCACCTTTCTGTTAGAGCTCAAAGAATTACACCTACATTTCTAATAAAACGTGGGACTTTCTTCCTGCCTCTCTCGTAACGTTTTGGCACATTTTCTTCCTTTGGAGGATTTTTTTTAGCCTGTCTTCTTTGCGCTCCTTGGGCCTTCTGGCTTGGTATGAGCTAACATAATCTCATGGCTCAAATTCTTACGTGCACTATATAGAGTCATAGCCATACTCCTCCCTGCAAATCTGGGGGAGCCAAGCCTGTCCTCAGCACGTCTCCCAGAGGCTCTTCTCTGCCAAAGAGAATGACTTCACCTTGTCTAGCCTCAAAAGGTCCCTTCCTACTTTTAAATCAGTTAAGAACATGAAGTAGTGATATGTTTGAGGGTAAGTACATAGGCTGAACATAAGAATATTGATGGACTCATAAACCAGATTCCCCAGCGGGTGGAGAGAGGTTGGCTTCGTCTAACTCAGAGACATTAGTAGCACCAATATGTCTCCCAAGATCTATGGGCAATATTTCCAAAAAAGAAATAATAAAAAGCTGGCAAAGACAGAGTACTCGTGATACTATCACAACCTCCTAAATCATACTAAGTCTATGTAAAAAATAAAACCAAATACCACGAACAGTGGTCACCACCTGTAAGTACAGAAATGAAAGACAAAAGCATAACCAGATGATCTGTTTACGCCACGTATTTTAAAAGACTGGTTGCATTTGTATAGCTGAAACTGCCTTCCAGTCCCATCTGCCATTCTAGCTCCAGCTTAAAATCATGCCCACGTCGTAACTTTGTATTTATTCTAGAGAGTTCAGGGCACAGCGGAAAAATAATGACTTTAGATTGGAACCCTGGAATCCTTTTCACTATAGGATCAATTAATATAGATATATTTAACTATTTAACTATGGAGTGCACTTACTGAAACATTCATGTAAGAGGGAAGTGCAGTAAGAGGGGACAGGGCTGCGGGCAATTTATAATCCTTTTCCAGCGAAGTTTGTTGCTCTTAAGAGCCTCATGAAAGAGTAAACCACAGTTCTTTTCTCCTACTCCCTTTACCTCGGCAGAAATAAATAACAAGGAGCCAGCAATGTGAGGCAGAGATCCAGGATGGAAAATGAGTGCGAGAAAGAGTGCAAACGTTTTCAGGGGAGGACAGGGAATGAGGGGGTCAGGAGCTGGAGCCTAGAAATGCACATTGTGATTTGCACTTTTAAATATCCAATATCCAAGACTTTGTAACAGTTCTACAACTAGCTCAGGAGAAACGCTTTGTGAACAGAGAATGTTATCAAGTCTACAGAATTAGAAGGGGAAAGCAATGCTGGATACGTGGGAAAACTATCTCTCTTCCCCCGTGTGTCAATTATGGATTCCACTATGGAAGTGGCTGCAAAACCAGTATGCGTTTTCAGGAAAACGTCGTCAAACCACACAGAACGCCCATGAAACTATTCACTGTTCATAAATTTACATGATGATCCTAGCAGAGGTCCGTATACGTGTTTTAATTTCTAAAACTCCAAACAAGATCAAAACAACAGCCACAGATGATTTGGTTGGAAAGGCAGCAAATGCCGACACAGCACTCTGCATTGGTAAAAATCAATTTTATGATCCAAAATAATCTGTTCAATGCTCTGATGTCCAACCATGGACCTATGATCAACATGGCTGATAGGAATCCCTTACAAGACAAGTCCAACATGGAGTGACCCAGTTTGCTAAACTATCATCCCCTTCCCATCAGACACTGTCTTCTAATCTCACTGAATCACGACCACTTAGTATAGGTCATGCTATGCAGCTGGTGTCCAAAAAAAATACCTGTGATCGAATGCATGTTCTTCTAAGTATCTTTTGTATTACAGAGCAGCTCATGGGCTTATAATTAGATCCATGTGATTCTACTTCAATTGTAGAACTTTAATATCATTCATGGATACCAACATAAGCACCCCCCCCCAAAAAAATTTGTATCACATAAGAAAGGAGATCTTTTTCCTACCTGCTTGGTTGGTTGTCACGGTGACGGACACTGACTGGTCTGGGCTGGGATTATACTTGGACACTCCATTCACCGCCCAGATTTCAAATGTGTAATTGGTGTGAGCCAGGAGGTCAGTGATGGAAACTTTGGTGGTTTTCAGGCCATTCTGCTGTGGGGTATAGTGGACCCCACTTCCACAGGGTCGGCACTTGCTGAAATCACCAGCTCCACATTTCTTGCACACCACGTTGTAGGAGATATCCTGGCGGCCACCTGTGTTCTGGGGACTACTCCATTCCAAGTTCACCGAAGTCTCGTTGACATTCGAGATCAAGTTGAGGGGAGCAGATGGTGGGCCTAGGAAAAAAAGAAAGAAAGAAAGACACACACAGATTATCACACCAAGAATTTAAAACTATCCTTTTGGAATCACTCAAGAGTTTACATTATTCTCTGCAGCTATAGGAGGTAAGGTGGGCCCATGTGGCAAAGAAAGCAGAAAGCAGATCATGCCAGCAAAACAGATCTTTTAAAAGAACCACATGAAAGAAGGCTGCCTGTATGTCATTCTTAACCCTGTGCAAACAACAGTAGCACTGATTGCCGCTCGGAGATGTCGTGCATCTCGACATCAAATGGGCTTCGAGTGCAGGCTTCTCTTTGAAGTGGCAGGAAAATACCAGAACTTATCTAGTTTTATCTCATCATCTGAAAACAGGCATATGAATGTGATCTAGTATCCAGGGCCACGGAGGGACTCTGGTAAAGTAATAGTTAATGTGCCACTTTTGAAGATACATCACGGTTCCTAAGTGCAGCGTGTCCTCAAGGTGTAATAAAATTAACTGAATTGTCTAGAGAGGCAGGCTCTTCGGTTCAACACAGCAGTTGAGAGTTCAGCTTTTTCTAGGTAATTCGTGGGAACCGGTGTGACCTGGCTGCAGAGATGTCAAAGATACAGCTGTTGGGAGATCCCAACTTGAGGCAGAGATTGTGCAAAGGATCCCGGGCTGCATCCTGCCCTCCTGCGGCCCAAAGTCGCATGGGGACCCTTTTAAGCATACTCATTCCCACCGGCATCAAAGAGTTTATGGAACAGGAATGATGCTAGTGGCTATTTTGAAACAGAAAAACTGACTGCAAACAGCACAGTGGTTGCTTTTAAAGATAGTCATAAATATATAAATAAAAAGACCAGCGAGCCACACTGAACCGTCTTGCTTCTTGCCGTAGATTTGTCTCCACATGCCAAGAAGTTGTAACACACGCTGCCTTCAAGGAGAAGAATTCAGGTGGGAGAAGGGAGGGAATGTTCCTGGTCTGAGCCACTTCCAAAGGTTGAAGAGATGCCTGCCACACTCGAATGAAAAATACCTACTCAATGGAATACATGGAAAGTCCTTTCTTTTCCTTCCTCTTTCCCATTCTGGTCTTGCAAGAGAAGAACCTGAGTGAGTTTTAATGAAAATGTGAAGCTTCTTGCTCACTGTATTTATTCTATTTCTAATTGACCTGCAATGACGGCTTTGAGGGAAATGTTTTGTGTTCATCAGGAAAAGGAAGTTAAATGGAAGCCTGTATGAACTGGGAAGAAGCTTTAGCTGGTCAACCATAATAGAATGTGTTGTTCCAAAGTAGCCATTGAGAGGAATTGAAAGAGGTAACCTATTAATCAGGAGCCATACTCAATATTTATTACTTAGCTCACTCTGATGAATGGCTAAAGGATTTTGGTGGTAACAATGAATAAGGGCAACCCCCCCTCCATTTCTCTTCTTAGTGTTTACTTGAAGACTCACAAAGCAGGCAGAACTCCCTATCTCCCCTTGAGACTAATTACCAACAACCACTCTCAGTTTTGAAATCTGTTCCCTGTCCAGTGTTGTAAGATGTGTGTTTAAAAGTAAGATTACCCCCACAGAAGTCTGCAGGAAGAAAAATGCAAATGTCTTTCTTCTTTAGGTTTCAAATTTATACCTATGGTCCCTAGCACACTGACTGGACTGTAATAAAGATACATAAATGGTTTATGAATAGATGAACAG
This sequence comes from Taxidea taxus jeffersonii, assembly GCA_003697995.1. NCBI lineage: Eukaryota > Metazoa > Chordata > Mammalia > Carnivora > Mustelidae > Taxidea > Taxidea taxus. The sequence goes on from RCUC01168036.1 coordinate 4,983, forward strand.
TTATTTAAAATCATGGTGTCCTAGAGACAGATAGGATGTTAAGCATCATTTGGTCAAATAACTTCATTCTCAAGATGCGGGAACTGAGATCCAGTAAGTGGATATACTACTACTGAAATCTCATGCAACTCAGTGACAAAATCAGACTAAAATCCAAAAGCACTAACTTCCACTCTAGGGTTATTTCCACTCCCTTATGGGTTCCCCATCAAAGGTGAAATACCAAAATCGGTAGTTTCAGCTGAAGTTTGAGATGTAAAGGTAGGGAAAGGGAAGGTGTATTTCAATCCCACTCAAATTCTAGGTATGTTTGCCACTACGGTGAATCCATTAGTAGTCTGCCACTAAAGCTGACCACAGCATGGTTTATAAAATGGGTCAGCCACTGGTTCTTATTTTTCTGTGACTTCCAGAGTTAAATACGAGTGACTCTTAAATCCATTAACCTCCTTGCCAAGGTTCCTGGTCCACTTTCACATGGGAAAATGTGACACAATGAATCAAGAAGTGCAGAAGCAAAAAGTCAGTTAATTAGTATGTAGGACAGGGCATGGCAGTGTCTAAACAGAGAAGAAATGGAGCAGAAAAGGAAATGGTCACAGGACTCAGACATAGAACACTGCCCTGTGGGGATGAGGAGTTGGAGGGAGGTGGGGGAAGGGGGGGTGATGCAGGATTTCAAAATGGAGGGCTGGACGAGAACAAGTGGTAGCCTGGAACAGCCTTCTTCCTTTGGGCAGTGAGTAGTATTAAAGACAACCCTGGGGTAGATGCTTAAGGGAAGACAGAGGATAGGCCGAGCAAGTTCAAATTCAGTGATGCCTCCGTGAGTGGTTTGCTGAACTGCACTGCACGTGTTTTATGTGTTGCCACCATAGGGAGGGACGTTATATGGGCTTCAAAACTGGACAAGAGCAGAGTTTTTGTTTTGTGGGGTTTTTTGGTGGGGGGAGGAGGGGGCAGAGGGAAAAATGCCCACCCAGGATGATTATAATGGCATTCTGCAAAGGCCTGGGAAAAAGAGCTCATGCTTTATAAATTAAAATCTTAATGGTGGTTGTGTTTTGTTTGTGGGATCGTGGTTTACTTTTCTTTCTTTTTTTTTTTTTAACTTGTGTCAATTAAAAGATCATGAACATATTTCCTTTAAAGGAGGGACCATCTTTTCTTCAGAAAAGACTGTATTCTCAAGACAAGGAAAGTACATACTTTAATACAACCAAACATCCAGCCAGACCCAGCAGTCATACTTAATATTAATAGCTGTGCCTTAAAACCATTATTTGTAGAAATGGCTATCAAGAAAAGAGAACAGTGTTCTGCATAATATGGGCTCTCTCAGTAAATACAAGGAATCCAGGAGGGGAAAATTTAACTCTCCGATTATCTTGTCTTCTGTTTACAGAAGTAGTGTATCTGGATATTTGGGAACAAGTTTCTGAAAAGTGATTGTGCCTTCTTCATCAGACATCTGTCCAACTGCAAGTAAGTCTCCAATGACAAATATGAGATCTGAAACAAAATGGGATAACCATACCATTTGTTTAAATTTTCTAGTCGCCAAATTGAGATCGTACCTACTGAGCATACAGCATCAGGAACTTACAGGTCGTGTGCATGGCAGGATTCTGTCCTTCCTGAAACTTCTCACTACTAGCCCATATGTAGGATCGGCTGCAATCCTGCCTATACAGTTGTTCCACATTTCATTTATTTCTATGCCTTACTCTGTCTGGAAAATTCGATGGGGTCCTGCTAAGCATACATACACTACATATCTGTATGTATCACTCTTAGATGTGCTCTTCAAGACCGTTGACGTCTTCATCATTTCCCAGTGTCTCCCCTGATTCCCCGTTCAGAGCAAGTTCAACACATGTTTGAGGAGCCGACAAATGAATGAATGCCTAGAAAGAAAACTCACCAAGTCCTCTACTGCGTCTGAGGCCCGCTACCTACGGTGTGTGAATGAATACAGCCTTCCCTGAGCTAAAGCTGGAAGAGTCAGCTCTTCCCATAGAGACTCATTAGCATTAAGCCCGGTAAAGGACTATCTCGGTGTACCTAGTTTAATTCGAGGTCCCCTTTTGTGGAATTTAAAAATACTTTGGGAAGATTCAGTCGGGCTATGTATTATATCCTGTGGTTACTCCTGTTGGGAGGGACTTGTGGACCCTTTGATGTATTCAGCAGGCACTTACTATTTGTCACCTGCTTTCAAAGATGGAGGGAAAAAGAACTCTGATTCATCTTGATGCTTTCCTGGATAAACGGAGGAGAGCGCAGGAAATCCAAGGGAAGGAAAAGACTGAAGGAAGCTAAACATAATTGAGCACAGGAGGCACAGAGCAGGCTCTCTGCTGGCCCTCATCGTTTTTATAGCTCCATTACCAGCCAGTGTGGCTGGAGTGTAAAATGTGGACTCAGTGGGGTGCCTGGCTGGCTCAGTTGGTAGAGTGTTAAGACTCCTGATCCCAGGGTTCCAAGTTCAAGCTCCACACTGGGTGTGGCGACTCCTTTAAAGTAAAATCTTAAAGGGGCGCCCGGGTGGCTCAGTCAGTTAAGCATCTTCCTTCAGCTCAGGTCATGAGTCATCAAGCCCCACATGGGCTCCCCGCTCAGTGGGGAGTCTGCTTCTCCCTCTCTCTCTGCCCCTTCCCCCATATGTTCACGCGCTCTCTCTGTTTTCTCTCAAGTACGTAAAATTTAAAAAAAATTTTTTTAAATAAAATCTTAAAAAAATAATAAATAAAGTAAAGAAAATGTGGGCTCCATCAATCACATTTTGCTAATTTAGGATTGATTATTATGACTTTCCCCATCTTGGTTCCAGATGATGGTTTATTCAGGTTTGAAGCTGTGGAAAACTTCGTATCTGAAAAAAATTTTTCCTTTTCAAAGGCAGGCTAGTATTTTCCTTATTAGCCTTTACAGGACCACAGTTTTCCTTCATATTTTATTTTTATCATCAAAATTAAGACATTTTTAAATACAAAGCAATCAAATGCTGAAGACTATGTAAGGAGAAATAAATGTCCTTCCTTTACTTTTTTTTTTTTTTACTTCTTTGGAATTCACATATTAAAATCCCTTTCTGCTGCCAAGGATGGGGCTAGAATGTTAAACTCTTTAAATTTCTCATGTTTAGAATGCCCGTCACATTTTAAATATAATTTAGTGGCCTAGATAATAATGGCTCTGCTCTCAAGTCAAATGCAATAATCCTTAACCTACGAATCCTTTACAGCAGGATTCAACAAAATTTTCTCTGAAGGGCCCGATGGAGAGTCAGTATTTCAGGCTTTGTGGGCTATACGTTCTCTGTGGCCACTATTCCACTCTTCACTGTACCACGAAAGCAGCCAGAGACAACACGGAAATAAATGAATGTGCCTGTGTCCCCCAAAAAATTATATTTGCAAAAACCAGGGGCAGTCGAAATTGGCGTTCAGGCTATAATTTGCCAACCCCAGCTGCTGACAAGTTGTGGGGAGCAACGTACCCTCCCCTCAAAAAGATGCTCAGAGGAAGCCTCATAATTTAGCACGTTAATTCTAGAGACTTCCAGCACACTCTGAACATAATGTAGGCAGCTCAGTCCAAGAACCCCTGATTTACACCTTCATACAGCCCTTAGCTTCTGAAGTGGAAGTTACATCTACCTTCACTGACTGAGGAAAAAATAAAATATGTGAAATATTATGGCCTATTCCTTGAGTTTCTCAGTGCTCTGAAAGAAATGGGCGCTGTATTCCTGCCACTGTGGATAAATTGAATGAACATCCATTTGCTTCGCTGGTGTGAAATACTTTCTCTCTAGCACAGCAGGTACCGGTGAAAGGTGCTACAATGGGTAATTATTATTTTCTGGTGGGATGTCAAGATGCATTCAGTTGACAGGAGTCTGACAGTATGAAGTCCCAAAGAAGCTGTAGCCAAATTACAGCAAAAGCAAAGGGCCATCATATCATATAATAAAATATCATATCATGTGATATCATAAAAGGAAGCTTGATCTTCCTTAACCCACCATGTGCTCTCTTCTGGGAAAAGACAACCTTCCAGAAATAAACACATACTATCTGGAGAAGCTGAGTGAATGTGACATTTAAGAAGGGCAATATTCCAAGTATAAAAGAAAATTCCAGTAATTCTACATATCTTAGTTCTTCTGTCCTGTGTATCAGACTGAAGTATAACTCCTGAGTAGTTCAGAGAACACACTTACTGGCTTATGTTAGGATTTAAAGCAGCTGCATGCAGGAGAACCAATGTTAACACAGCCACATGAACTCTCTAGGACTCTTATTTTAATAAGGTCCCTGGAAAGGGACCAGCCAACACCAAACCTAAGTCCTAAAATGCCTCTGATATGAAGGAGGAGTTTGGTATGAACCATTCCATGGAAAGTCAAGGTTAAACTACGTGCTCCCTAGGCACCCCACCTCCAATCCACAAGTCTGATTAAACTAATTTTTTCATTCTTACAGAAAGCAACTGGAACTTCAGCAAAAGACAGAAAGAAAAAGGTAGATGTTGTGATCATTGCAGCTAGAAGTGGGTTCTGCTACAGGGTTTAAATCCAAATGGACACGTGGTCTCATATGCCACAGCAGCCTGGAACTGCTGTTTCTTATAACCAACTGTGAAAGTACTAACAGACTCTAGAGTCAAGGGGGAAAGGAAATCAAGCTGAAAGTACCCATTATTGGGGTACTTGGGTGGCTCAGTCAGGTTAAGCCTCCAACTCATCATTTTGGCTCAGGTCATGATCTCAAGGATGTGTGATCGAGCCCCATGTGGGGCTCCACACTCAGTCCAGAGTCTGCTTGGGATTCTCTCTGTCCCTCCGCCCTTCCCCGAACTCACGCAAGCTCTATATAAATAAATAAATCGAATCTTTTAAGAAATACCCATTTTTAGCACAACTCTATACATACAACTCATAGAGTTTAGACTTGGTAGCCCTGCCAGGAATTCTCTCCTCTTTTTCCATAGCTGCCTCCTTACTCCTTGAGGGAGTCTCAACTCAGATCCCCCCTCCTCCCTCCTGACTGCTCCATGCGAAGTGAAATGCTCCCCTTTCCCCCACTGTGTGCTAATCCCAACATCCTTTATTCCTTCTTGTGGGAATTTTAAATCATCTTATTTATTACTGATATTCCCATTAGAACAGAAATGTTTTTTTTCTGGTTCATGAGAGTATCCCGAGCCCTTAGGAAGATGCCAAACATACAGCAGGCACTCACTAGGTACCTGCTGGACAAGTAAGTGAATTAATGACTATTCCATAACCCAGTCCAGCTCATTCCTCAGAAGTATCACCACCACAGCACTTGTGTATGTTGCAAACGCGTATTAAAAAAAAAAAAAAAAAAGACAATCACAGGCTAAAAGGTGAACAAATTCGAATGTGCAACCAAAGCAATGAGGTAGTTGGGAGGAGAACAAAGTAGCTGGGCTCCTGTAAAGAGTGGTTTCCGGAGCTATCGCAGACATTTAATATGTAACGGATTTTTAATCACCATTTTAAAATTCAATGTCTGAGCCATGAAATTAATTCTGGATGTGCAAAGTAACATTCCCCAAGAGCATGGGCAGAAACCCGACTCTTAAATGATCCATTTCTTAACTGCTTCTACTGTCACCCTACCAAAATGCCAAGGCAACCAGTACAAGACAGATCTTTCGGGGAAGAGGCACTGTGGGTCTCAAGTTGCACTTCACAAGGCTTCATTAATCATGTACAACTTTGGGATTGTCAATAATACTTCAGTGCCTCCGCTGTAAAACCCTCCAACCCTCCAGATAAGCCTATGTTAATCTCTCTCCAGCTGAAAGACCGAAAGAGTCAACAGTTGGGGTTGTAGGTTTTGTCGGAAATGAAGCCCACGCCTCTCCCCACCCTGGACAGTTGTATATGTTGCCACCATTAATTGCTTTCACTCTCCTCGCTGCTGTGGGTTAGTTTACATAAAGACTGCCGTTCAGGGACTCCCCTCCTGAGATCGATGGATGGTGCATAACCTTTGCTCATGGCAGTTTATGTGTTTTAATGATGAAGAGAGTCAAAGCGTAACTGCCCGTTATTAAAAAAGCACAACCATTTGGATGCATCAATCACTTATTGCTCCCTGAAAAATTCCTGGCTTCCAATCAAGGTAACTTCTTGCTGCCATTTTGCCACTACCTATTTTTCTGGTGCATCTATTTTAACCTCCTCCTTCTCCAGGAACCTTTGTCCTTCCCGGGTTAATTAAGGTTTTGCTTTATTTATTTTAAGATGACTAGTTGATGGCTGAAGTGCTTTTAAAAGTAAACTCCCAGCTAGCCATGAGGAAGCTATAATGTGAAAGACTAAGAAAAGTGATTTTTTTTTTCAAAAATGAGCTTTAGAATTAGCTAGCCGGTGAATTAATTGACATTTCTTGCAAAGTGGTTTTTCATACTTTATCTTATTGAATCCTCATAATAAAATCTGACAAAAATTATTTATTAGCCTCAGCCATCTGATGACCAAAACGAAGATAAGAAAACGTTAAGCAAAGCTGCCCAAATTAACATCACCCAAATGTGCAAAGCTATTATGACCAGAATGCCTGATTCTGAGGCTATAATGGCCCCTGTCAGAATGACATAAGCAATCTGGAGGAAAAAAAAGGAAGCACAAGTACGAATTTTTTTTGTGGAACATTCCTCACTTTCTCACTTCACCCCCGAGTCACCATTTCTCCTAGCTTCCTTCTCCTTCATGCTAAAGTTTGCTGGCATTACTTCCTGGATGGTAGGCTTGACTTAGATGAGTTACCCCCTCTCTGGTAACTTCTCCCTCTCTAAATTCCACTGAAGAGGGTAATTAGGAGTTTCTGTTAAAGGTTCTTTCCCTGGGGTGAGGGGGGGAGAGAAAGTCACAGGAGGGTGGGGGTGGGCAGTAGTATCTATGCAGTAAGACTCTTCTCTCAGTGTCTTCTGCTGAGCTGTAGATAAAACAAAATCAAAATGCTGATAGCAAAGAAGGTAACCAATGCTCACCCCAGGGGATCTCAGCAAAACATGTAATTGACCCTATTTCACAGAAGCATGCTGTGCACAACCACTGTATGACTTCCATGAACAGTGTCAAAAATGTTGCCCAGAAATGACAGTGCTCAGTTGATAACAAGCCACTCTTAATTATTCATAGTGGTGGAAAAATCACAGCGACCTGAATAAATGGCATTGGCAGATTATTCAAGCCTCTCACCTAGGCATCCATTAGTCTTCCTCAAAACTATGGATTGCCAGTTGAATCCACATAATACCATTAATCCCTATAAAATGTCCACACTGGACTGTTGATCTGTATAAAATGAGAAGTAGGGTTGGAGAGTAAAGAGAAGAAGAGTAGGGTTGGAGGGTAAAGAACAACGCTAAAATAGCGTTGTTCTGAAACAAATAATTTGGGGCATCTGGGTGGCTCAGTCAGTTAACTGGCTAACTCTTGATTGTGGCGCAGATCACAATCTCAGGGTCAAGCCCCGTGTCAGCCAGTTCAGCAGGGAATCTGCTTGAGATTCTTTCTCTCCCTCTCCCTCTGCCCCTTCCCTCACTTGTGTGTGCTCTCTCTCTCTCAAATAAATAAATCTTTAAAAAATAAATAAATAAAACAAATAATTCAACAAGATGATTCCTAATCCTTATTAACTATCCTGAAGATTTTTAAAAATTTTACAAACAACCAAATGGCATGTGATCAGCCTGGGATCCATTCAGTCCTTTCCAGTAAGCAGTACTTGGTGACCTTTCCCTCGTATTCCTGTCTTTAGATGAGAGTCATGCCCTTGGATTCTCTGGGGGTGCTTTTTTCCTATTAGTCAAAATACTGAAAGGCAATCAGAAAAGAAGAGACAAGAATGTGGGTTACTCACTCGCTAATGTCAGACTGTGAACTACTGAAATCTAACCAAAGCAGCACCTAAAAATGAAACCTGTTGGGGACTGCATCTGAATCATCAAAATCTTGGATTGTTCTTACCTGTCTGGTATGGTCCAGGGGCAGGCGCATTAATCTACTTATCAACGTATCACCAGGGAGGCAGCAAGACTATACATTCTGAACTAAAAACCCTGTCACACTACCTGGCAATGGGGGAGCTGGTGTCTCAATCTGAGTTTTTATCCCAAGACAAATGGAATGCAGTATGAAATGGTATTCTCATAGCACAAATTTGATAAATGATATGAAATAACAAATTTCCCTGTAAATCTAGGATCCAAAAATTTTCATAAAAATATGTTCACAAAAATGATTGACTGGGGCACCTGGGTGGCTCAGTGGGTTAAAGCCTCTGCCTTCGGCTCAGGTCATGATCTCAGGGTCCTGGGATCGAGCCCCGCATCGGGCTCTCTGCTTGGCAGGGAGCCTGCTTCCTCCTCTCTCTCTCTGCCTGCCTCTCTGCCTACTTGTGATCTCTGGCTGTCAAATAAATTAAAAAAAAAAATGATTGACTACATGGATGATAAAATGTGATATGGTAAGAGATCAATCAAGGGGTCTCCTGAAACACTTGGATTAACAAAACTTTAGGAATCTTTGGCCTTTGTCCTCACTCTCGTACCAACTAGTCTTTCCCTAGACCTAGCTACGCTCTCACTGATCAATTTCACAGAGTGTCCATCCTCCCATCATTATACTATTAGTTACCTGAAAGTCTAGAGAAAAGAGATAGATGCTTTTGGGTGGGGAAAAAAAAATGTAGTTTACTTGAAACCAAAGGCTGCCTTTTATGCTATGGTTTATACATCAAAGACTCATGGTAGACATCCCTCCCCAAATCCCTTAGCCAGACTGTTAAGCATGTAAATCTTTGGGCCAGAGAACTGAATCAAACATCAGTGGCCCCTTCAAAGGCTTGTTTGAAAATAGACGCGAGATTTCCAAAAATAAAAAAATTTAAAAAAAAAAAAAAAAAAAGCCTCTCTTCTCCTGACCTTGGAAACAAGCAAGGACGATGTTATTTTAATTTGCATTCAAATTTTAACAACACAGTCACACAGCACCTCTGGGATCCACACTGGGTTTCCACTGAAGATTGCTCATCATTTCATTATGGTTCATTATGTTGATAACTGTCAGAAAGCATTAGAAGTGAGGGCTTTGAGTAATAGAACTGAAATGGTAATTTTAAAACAATACACTTTCTGGAGGAAATACAGCAGCACACTAAATTCAATTAGAAAAGGCAACTGTAAAGACAAAGTAAGTGATGTTTGCTGTTTGGAGCCAAAGTGTTTCAATTTCTCGATAACCCAAACCTGCAGAAAGCTTTTGCAAATCAGGACCTTTCGTCATAGATCTTGGTAAATTTGCCCTCATTAGCTCGGAGCTTCTCCAGTATGAATTGTCTTAAAAGCTGCAAATTTGGAGTATTTTAGGCCGTGCCTAAGTATCAATCAATCACTCTTTTTGTTTGGCACAGCTGACTGAATTATTCAAGGCCGTTCACTCGGAGACAGATTTGTGAAGGTCCTTCAAGTTGGCAATCTAAAATAATAATCTCTTATTTACGGAGCGCTCCAATCAGGAGGTTCTAGTAAGTTTCATCAAACAAGTTAAATCAAGGGTACCCAAAAGCACAAGGACAGATTTCCAACTGAAAAATAAAGAAAGCCATCCTGGTAATGGTGCTCAGAAGGAAAGGTGGCGAAATAACAACTTTGTTATTTCTCTCCTGAGAAACAAAGCCAATTTACTTCTCCTATAAGGCTTTTTTTTTTCTTTCATAGTGCATTTTGAAGCACAGCAAGGGGTTAGAAAGTTCCCTCAACTGTAGTATCGGTTCCGTCTCCCGGTAGGGGGAACGAAGACCTTTCTCACTATAATCACGGAACAAGTAACTCCATAACTAAGGTAATCAAATCTTCCTGCACAGGCATGTGGCTGAATTCTCCCAACACTGCTGATTGTCTGGCCACATTCCTGACTACCCAGAAAGGTTAAGCAGAAGGTGAAGGAGATACAAGGGGGAGGGGCTGGGTCTCTGTAAAGCCAAAGGATGTTGATTTCATTAATAAAAATCACATTCAAATTCTTTCTAAGAAATGATTCATGACATCAAAATGCCTTCATCAGCTTAAATGGCATCCCTGTGTATAGAGAAGTCTTGGCGTCTGCCTCGCGGGCAGTGTCACAGAACCACCCGCACCTTTCTTGAGGGATACATGTGTCTCGGGCAGTAACTTGGTGGCAACTCGAGAAGAAAATACAAATAAATAAACAAAGCTCCATGGTGAGGGGTTTTGATTATGTATCTCCAAACCAGGTTGGGTTTTCTTCAGGGAGACAAAGGAAGTATTCCATTTCCATCAAGGGAGAATGTTCACACACTCCTTGCAATATCTTCCTAGAGTCACCACTGAACTGAACCATAGCCATGGACCCATGGACAAAGGGCCTCCCATCTCCTGCCATCCATCAGGAAGGATCTAAAGCCTTTCCACCCGAAGACGGTCCACAGACCAACAGCATCAGCAGCATCTGGGAACATGGATGGAATGCAGGGCCCCAGACCTGACTTCTGTTAACCCCCAGGTGACTCCCATGAGATTTCTATACCTCTTCATACTTATGAAGTGCTTTTCTGACTCTCTAGTCTAACAGGTGTGGATTGTTTTATTCATGATGCTCCTATGGAAGTCATGCCTCACCCGCAATCAGCCACTTACGTGAACCTTAACCAGACACTCCAAGAGAAGCCTTCCTAGAAATCAAGTTTATTTACCATTCAAAGCTTCAAAGTTCTCAAGCAGGGGAGGCGGTATGAAGAACTTCTTAGGGGTTTCCTTCCAAATTAGCCCATGCTGCTTGTATTCACCTGGTCTAATCGTTCTCCCAGTGAACAAAAACCTGATTTTACAAACCAGTGGAGCAGAGTCTCTCTTTGGCTAGAAGAATGAGTCTCAGAGAGTGTGTTTTATTTCTTCATTAGTGTGCCGTCACAGTGAGCGATCACTAAATGCGGGGCTGCATAAGAATGCTGGGGTTAAAGATAGCATAATGAACAAAGAAGGTGCCTGATTATCATGGCTGTCAGCACAAAGGAATTGGGTTTGTCACCTGGTTTAACCAACTGGCAAGAACTGATTAAAGGCTGGAATCAGTCTGAAAGGATCCCTGATGTTTATGTTCCTTTCCATCCCCACATCTTGTCAAAAGAATCCGGTAAAGCTAGGAGTGAGGCAAGGGGGAAGGGCTTCATTCTGTTGGGTTATCTGAACAAGAGGTTCTTTGAGAAACTCCCACTGGCTTCTCTACTGGAATGCCTACTAAACACTGTCCCACCGAACTTTCTGCGATGACAGAAATACTCTGCAGCAGAAGGGTGTCCAGTATGGTCACCACTAGCCACACGTGGCTTTTGAGCCCTTGGGATATGGCAAGTGTAACTGAGAAGGTGAATTCTAAACTTGACGTCAGTAATTTTAAATTTAAAGAGCCACATGTGTCTAGTGGCCATAGTCGTGGACAGTGCAGGAAGGGAAAAATCTAAAGTGAGCCATAAACTAGAATAGATTCTTCTGCTGCCTAACTTACTGGTATACCTATTAGCAAAATACGGTCTCGCCCTTAATGACCTCAGTCTCAAAGGAGGTCTTAAGTAGTTAATGCCTATTAAATAATAATAATTAAAAAAAGAACTTAAAAATAAACTCTGGGGGCGCCTGGGTGGCTCAGTGGGTTAAGCCTCTGCCTTCGGCTCAGGTCATAATCTCAGGGTCTTGGGATCGAGTCCCGCATCGGGCTCTCTGCTCAGAAGGGAACCTGCTTCCTCCTCCTCTCTCTCTCTCCCTCTGCATACTTGTGATCTCTCTCTGTGTCAAATAAATAAAAACAAAATCTTTAAAAAAAAAAAAAACTCTGTACAGAAGTGGTCTCGATTTTGTCTTCACAGTACAATTTATGGGGGCAACTTTTTAAAAATACTGATGCCTGAGTCCTATCCCCAGAGATTCTGGAGTGCAGCCACTGGGTAATTCGACGGCACAGTCTAGTGGGAAAAGCAGTGTAGAGAGGCAGTCAGATGCACTGGCAAGGTGCTCTTGAGCTAGTCTGGCGGGTTCGGGGGGTGGGCAGTGATCAGCTGGAGGTTCAAGAAGGGGACAAACATTTGCTAGATTCCTACCATGTGCCAGACCTTTATAAGTATTTTCTTACCCAATTTTTTTTATTTTTTTTAAAGATTTTATTTATTTATTTGTTAGAGAGAGAGAGAGCGAGCACAGGCAGACAGAGAGGCAGGCACAGGCAGAGGGAGAAGCAGGCTCACCGCTGAGCAAGGAGCCCGATGTGGGACTCGATCCCAGGACGCTGGGATCATGACCTGAGCCGAAGGCAGCCGTCTAATCAACTGAGCCACCCAGGCGTCCCCTTACCCAACTTTTAAAACAACCCACTTGAGAATCCCATTTGACAGATGAGTAAGCTGCGGTGTGGAACAGCCGAAATCACCTCCGAACTGCATGGTGTTAACAGCACTGCACCTCCTCTTAACTCAATAACCGTTAGAATAACGCAAAGCGCTTGAGTCAGGAACCTGTAGGTGGCGTTCCAAGAGGATGGAGCAGGAGAAAAAAGGATCACATAGTGCTTTGGTATTTTCGTGGAGCTTTTATCAGTGACACAAAGAGCCCCCCCACCATCTTCCTCTCCAGACGTCACTGAAAGCTTTTTGAAAACTGCAAAAGTTCCTTTAGCTCTTAAACCTTCTGGTGTCCCTGACTGTTGAAATCCGTATTTTCCTTTTCTCGTTTGTATCCTCACAATAAAGCCAACAATCTATTCCCACACAGATGTTAAGAATGCCACGGGCTCAGCGACCACACTTAGACGCACGTGGCGCAGCATTCCAGTAATTGAGGCAGGTGGTGACCTTTGGGATCTCCGGGAACTTCCACGCAGCAAAGCTGCAACAGTTAAGTGACTGGCCCGTGGTCCTAGAAGGCTACATGACAGATCAGAATCATGAGAATAAAAATACCTGGGAGCAAGACCCGGGCCATCTCGCCATCAAAGATGAGTTTTATAAAGATCGTAACACAGTCAAGCCTCTACCTGGGGAAGGCTCTATCTGTATGAAAAGTAGGTGGTAGACTGCATGCTCCAAATTAAAGGTCATCACACTGTCCATCACACCGTCCACACCCAATACTGCCCTTTGAGTCTGCTACCGTGTCCTAAAATCCCACACCTGGGCAACTGTTGGCAGCCGGTGTGGACAGAGGAGAGTTTACCATTACCATCATCACACAACGTGGAACACAGGATGGGGATACTCGGAAAAGAAAAAGTCTGAGACTTGAGCTGGTCAAACATCCATGGCTATCCAAAGAAAATACTTAGTCTAGGGAAGAAACAGAAAAAGGAAATGAGAAAAATCCGTGCCCAGGATTCTGAGCTGACCCTAGCAAACTCCTTCCCTCTGGAGAAAGTTTGTGTTCAATTTGGGGGAGTGGGCAAGAGAGCCTGCCAGTGATCAGAACTACATGAGTCTTCTGGTCGTGCAGCTCTATCACCAAGCTGGCGTGGAGCCTAGGGTGTGTTCCCTAATATCTCTGAGCTGGAAGTTACCTCGTCTATAAAATGAAGATAATGTCTATTTTACAGATTTGTTATAATATGAGCCCTGTGATAAGGTTTCCTGAAAGCACCTGATACGTCACCTGATTACATGATTATAAAATGGTTCTTATTGCTGCTGTCGTCATCTCTGGCTCCTGGGGGAAGCCCACTTCTCCCTCTCCTCGCCACTGTGCTCTCTCCTCTTGCTATCTCTGTCTCACTCTCTCAAATAAATTAATAAAATCTTAAAAAAAAAAAAAAGAACTCTTGAGGGTATGTCAACCTCACTCAGCACAACTGGGATGGGTCTGAAATCTCTGCCCACTCCCTTTAAAGGTGATACTTGACTGAGTTAAGACAATGGCCTCAAAGCCGGCCCAAGTACCCCCAAAACAGAAAATACTTCTATTTGGAGGGATGTTGGCTCCAGGCTGGTCAAGATGGAATTTATAATAGGGAACAAAACAATAATAGTCATAAACACAGTAAAAGCTAAAATATATTGAATATCACCACTTTATGCATTTATATACTATGCAACCAACATGAGGGCATTAAATACCAAAATTAATACAAATTAATTAAATTAATACAAAATTAATTGTTATTAATTCCGTTCTACAGATGAGGAAACAGGAGGCTGAAATTTCTGGGTGGGCTGGAAAACAAAGCCCAAACCTATGGGAATCCTATGTGCCTGGCCCTCGACTTCATCTCTCCATACACTGACTTACCCAACAGGAACGCCATGGGTGAACACCTGGATCCGCTACTCCCTGTTCTTGTCAAGGTCACAGCCATCGCAGGGTCTGTGAAGCCCCGTGAAAGAAATGGCAACACTAGAAGCACTGTCCACAGAAAGTATGAGAACAGATTTCCCTGCTTTTCTGCATACCGAGGTGCCCACCGCATCCGTTCCTTAGCCCAGCACTTACTGAGTGCCTATCATTAAACAGGCATTTATTAGGATCCAGGCCTAAATGTTATGCACACAAAACTATGGGGGAAGAAGGAAGAAGGGTAAGGACAACACAAGCCATGACATCAGTGCCCAGAACTGAAACCACAGCCCACATGTCATCCCGTCCTCGGAATCCTGCCCTGTACCTGTTTCCCCCACAGCTGTCAGGCTTCCCAAGACTGCTGAAAGAACGGTAAAGCCTTTTAGAAATTTTAGTCTCAGCTCTAATTACACTGTCAGATTACAACCTCTGAATGTCTCTGCTCCACAAAGCAGTCTGTGGGCAGCTGTGAGTTTCAAAGGCAACCAGAATGGTGAGAAAGACCCTTGTTTCTCATAAGCATCTCCCCTGCTTTGATTAAGAAAAGATTCATAGTTGATTTAATATGCCGCTTACACAGTTATCGTGGGAGAAGGCTTGGCAGTGCCCTGCTAGGTGGTAATGCAAGCTGTTGGCATCAAAGAAACAGGATGGAAGAACTTACGGGTGCAGGGCATAGAGGCTGCATCATTGTCGGCTCTGAAAAAGCCTCGGTCGCAGGTGCACGACGTGGCTCCTTCCCAGACTGAGTAGCTGTGGGGTGGGCATTTGGCACAGGTAGCATCCGTGGAGAGGGCCTTGTAATATCCAATTTTGCAGGCTACGGAAAAGAAGGAAAAAAAAATCAAACCAATAAAACCACTGCTAACAGAAGCACGCAAAACGTCATCTCCTTGATTCAGAAGAAGGGAGACATTTCTGTTGACTGCCAGAGATCACCTGGCTTCAGAGGCAGGTAAAGCAACCAAAAACATTAGTTAATTAATTATAGTCACTCTTCAAATCGTTACATTCCTGGTCAGGTGGCAAGGAGCCCTGTGGAGGAAATGTTCTTAAAGCCAGTGGCATCAATAAAATTACAGTTAAGTTTACGGAGTGCTTCCTAGGTGCAGGTAGGCTGCTTATAGGCACGATACTGTTCCATCCCTACAGCACCATTTGCACAGGCACTGTAATTAGCTCTACCCTAGAAATGAGGAAGGCCAGCTTTGAACAGGACATTCCTGATACTGGACCATGCATAGGGCCAACGTCAGGGACCAGCTTTGAGCCAAGCCTTCTGCCCCTAAAGCCTATACTCTTGGCTACATGCTGTGGAATCTGAGAGCCTGGTCTTGAACCAACAGCTGGAAGTGTATCCAAGCTCTAACAAAATATTATTGCTGATTATTTCCTTATTTCAGGTACAGAGGGAACCAAAGCAAAAGGCCAACAAAGGCAACCAAGCATTAACAAAAAAAAAAAAAAAAAAAGGAGTTGGTGAGACATGGCCATAATGTCAAGGGAAAGTAATATAAAGTCCTAACCACAGATTGTGGAATATAAAATGCTAAGATTTTTTAAAGATCAGCAGATATTTTATGTTGATTTTCCAATTAATGAAACTCTCCTGTTTCTCCATTTTTTCAACACCCGCCTTGTTCCCCCATGCACACACACCCTAAGGGGCTGCTACAGAGAACATGGGCCATATAGTTCTTTATGCACCTGACACGCTTTCCATGACTTCATCTTTGAAAACATCACACTGACACCGAAAACTGCTTTTACTAATGTGGAAAATCTCAATAATTCTGTGAAACCTCACAATAAAAAATAATTAATAGGGCCTTGCTCGCCCCGTCTCCTCCCCTCTGCCCTTCACCATCACCTCTCAAATCTGTCTCAACCTGGAATAAAAGTTGACCAACACCGTCAGTATTAAACCCACAGTGACAAAGCCATCCAAAATCAAGTTTTTTTCATAAGACCAGAGGTTTAAAAAAAAAAAAAAAGAAGGTGACAGTTATCCACAATCTTTTCGGTATGATTCACTTTCAATTTTATCCATGGATCTCATCCTTAAGATGTTCCTCAAGTATCAAAAATGCCAGCTGGGAGAAGGACCCATCAGGCATTTTCCATCAGCCTGACCACCAACGGAGATCCACCATGCCAGCAACCCAGCAGATTTTACTCAAATGAATAGACTAAAAAAAAAAAAAAAGGAGGGGGCCCATGAAAGTGCTTGATTCTCTGAGGAGATATGGCCACACTGGCTTGTCTCATGACTCATACATCAAGCATCTGTATGGCTTCCAGCAGAAGTCTGTTCCTCCCTCTTGCACATCCTGTTGGTATTTTCTTAATCACGCTCTTGTGATGGCAAGCGGAAAGGGAGCTGAGCAGAAGCTCTAGAAAGGCACACAGTTACTTCATTATGATTAACTAAAGTTGTTTATGGAATTTCCTTTAACGAGCCAAAACTTTATGATGTGTGGAACACCAACAATAAAAAGCACTGGGAGATCAATCTCTGCCTTATTTGTTTTCGTCTCTCACTGGACCGGAGAATCTTAGAAAAACAAGTTGCTCCAATGACTGAGATTTATGTGTCTCGAGTTTATACACATCACGTAATTAGGTATGGTTCAATATGCAAGGTGCTCTTTGGTCATGCTCAAGATGGCCCTAGGTTTTGATTAAAATCAGCAATGCCAGCTTCGGGAGGAAGATACACCAAGGGTCAAGCTTGTCCTTCCCACATCAAACATGATGGGTCCCTGAACTCAGAAACAAACCCACTGGGACCTGTCTGTCCCTCAGTAACAGCCAACAAAAGCAAGTTGTAGAAACCCGGCATGAGGTTTGGTGGTGCTAGGACTGCGGAGAAGGCCTACGTCATTTTTATTTTTTCACATCTGGATATTGGATGAAAACTCTCCACGTTCCTGATGATCCTCATGTACCTCCCTTCCGCCAGGCATCAAAATCTAACATCTCGGGACACCTGGGTGGCTCAGTTGGTTAAGCGGCTGCCTTCGGCTCAGGTCATGATCCCAGCGTCCTGGGATCGAGTCCCACATCGGGCTCCTTGCTTGGCAGGGAGCCTGCTTCTCCCTCTGCCTCTGCCTGCCTCTCTGTCTGCCTGAGCTCGTGCTTTCTCTCTCTCTCTCTCTAAAAAATAAATAAATAAAGTATTTAAAGAAATAAAATCTAACATCTCACAATGAAAGTGGGAAGACTGAAAAGAAAAACTGGCCTGTGATGGAGTCATTGCCATGTGAAAAGAGAGCCAACTGAAAAAGCTGCAAGGAAGAGAAAAACAGGGTATTACTATTTCCTCAACTTCTATGCTGGTCAGACTACTTTCAGTTTAAAAAAATCAAGTTCATCGTTCACAAAAGCCAAATTACAGGATGTCTTGAATTGTTTGAAGTTCAAAAAGGAGTTGTATGTTTATGTTAATTGAAGGAAAAAAAAAATGAGATCACAACTTTATACTTTTTCTCCGTGTCCTTGAAACTTGCATGAATGTGTTAGCGAGAATAAGAACACGTGAATTCACCTGGGAAATACGGAGTTTTACACCTATTTAGAAAATTGAAGGCTGCCCTTCTTTAAACACCCGGACTATTTTTACTCTTTTTTACTCCAGCTTTTACCAGCGCAAGCAAAAGTACAAAATTGTCATTGTGCTATTCTCGGCAACCTCGCTGCCCTTAACACATTCCTTTGTCTTCAACTACATTAAGATGATGTTATTAATATTTCAGGATTCTTAGAAAGGATCTCTCAAAATATAGTAGTGGTTTTTTATGCACATGGCCATTTTGCTGGCTACATTCAAAATGACCTACTAAATTGATGGTTGAGTACATTTCTTTGCTCCCGTGGCTCACAGCCTCCCAGCTTCGGTGCATGAAGGTGTAAGTACATCCCATATTTATTTATTCACCACTTATTTGCATCTCAAGATTTTCACTACATCTTTCATTCTGAACAAAATCCCCATGAAAGGTGTGTTTGGGATAGCAAGCACTGACACGTGTTGCGATTTTCCATTGTTCTCCTGTAGGTGAGGACTATTACACTGTATTTCGGAATGGCACTGGCTTCTAAGCAAGTCAGTAGTGAGTCAAACTGTACACACCCAGGAGTGTGTGCAAATCCTTCTGCCCCCTTGCTGGGGTACAATGTGAAGGAGCACCTTATTTGGCCTTTTAAATATGCCGTTGTGGAAAGATTAGTTCACATGTACAGTGCAAACTTTGAATTCATTTTGAATTAGCTTTGCCTAATTAGTTCTTTCTGCTGACTTTAAATAAAAGGAGAAGATAAATGAGGACAAGAAGAGAAAGAAAAACTCTTCTTTTCTTTCATTGCCTCACCCAGTACCCTCACAAGTGGCATTTTAGGGTAGTCTTCTCTAGAAGCTTCCCTGTGGAATACTTAAACATAATAATTTCTGGTTAAACACAAAACCAAAGATGTTCTGAAGGTAACGTAGTATCTTTCAGATTTCGTGGTGCATAGATGATTTACATGAGGAGCAGTGCCCAATTTAAGAAGCTGGTTAAACCTACTCCTTAAAATGACAGTCTATCAATGTTCTAATCATTTTCCTCCTCTTTTGCAGAAATAAAAAAAGACTGCCTTTATAGTTCAACTTTAAGCAATTTTGATTTGTAAAAATAGTTAATAACAGCAACAGTGATGATATATCAAGCATTTCTTGAGCACTTGTGGAGTTAATATGCATTATTTTACTTAATCTTCACAACAACCCTTTAAGCCTGAGTAGCTTTAGACCTATTCCCATTTTGCAAGTGAAGAAACTGAAGGTTTTTCGTAACTTGCCCAAGGGCACCCAATTAAGTGGTAGGGTCAGTACCTGAACCCAGCTTCTCTTTTTCTGTAGTTTTTCTGTAGCTGGGTTAACACTGACCTTCAGCTAACATGTGACACTTCTATAACTGAGTATAAAAGAACTGAGGATGGTCCTAACTTTCATTCATCCCCGCTGTCCATCCCGTGGTCATTTTCACCAGCCACGCTTTGCAATCTGAGAACCATTCCAATTCAAAGCTCCCAGAGCTGCAGTGGCCATTAAGATGGATAATTTATGCCATAGGCAGCTACTGACCACTTGAAATGTGGCTGGTCCAAACTGAGACAGGCTGTAAGTTTAAAATACACCCTGGATTTCAAAGAGTACTGCAAAAGGAAAATGACTTACTGATAATTTTTATATTGGTTATATACTGAAGCCATAACATAGTGGGTATATCAAGTTAAAACATCTATCATTAAATTTAATGTCAACTTTTAGATTTCACTTTATTTATTTATTTATTTGTTTGTTTATTTATTTATATGTGGCTGTTAAATTTAAGATTATCTGAATGGCTTGCATTATAGTCCCACTTGGCAAAGCTACTCTCCAGTTGGCCATTTTGTCTCGAGGGGATGTGCCCATGCCCTATAGGGACTCTTGCAGATGCTTGGTGCCCAGGGTGCTGGGGTTGTATCACAATCACTGGTGTCCCTTAATAAAGCTTAGACTGAGCCCACCTCACTGAACCTATTTTGTTTCTATTTAAGTGCTGCTCTCAGCCATCCAGCTAATTTGAAAAACCCTAATTTGGGCTAAAGTACTAACAAATAGACACAAATGGGTTAAAAATTACCTTCCTAGGTAACAAATTTGCATTTTAATACCGAGTCCCCAGAAGGTCAAAGCTGAAATTCCAACAGTTGCTCCTTAGGGGAAAGCTGAACCTTTTATGCAAACTAATTTCCAAGGAGCTTTTGGCTCTGGGGAGTCTCTGGGTCCCTCGAACCTCTTCATGTAGGTATGGTATTAGGGAGACACTTCCAAACAAGTTCTATGGGAACTCTGCCTGGTGTTTACTGGCTACACAGTAGATCTGGTACTTTGGGAATCTGCTTTAGAAGTATCTGAGTCACTTTTAAAGGGCATTATCAAATCAGTTCTCTGATTAATTGTTCACTTGCTAGACTATTATATGAATAGTTTAAGAAAAATTGATGGGAAAGGGAAACAATCTGTCAAATAGGTTTCTGCTTTGAAGTTTTCAACACACAAGCCCCAGCCGGCTTTGGGGAAGCCCTTGAACATGAACTGATTTCCCACAGTACAGATGGGAAAACGGAGGCAAAGACAATGAAGGGGCTCTACTTTGGGGTCCTTCTGATTATACTCTGCTCCCAAATAGCAAAACATGGCCAAGCACTGGTAAATCCACATTGTTCAACTCATCTGCATTCCACAACTGGTTTTACTGATATGCACTGAGAATATCTGAACACTGAGTCTTTGAAGGAACCTTAAAAATCATCTAGGCCAGGGATTAGCACACATTTCTGTAAAGAGCCAGAGAGTTAAAGAATTTAGCATTGACTACCAAGAATATTATGAAGATAACTTAATTCTATCACAAGATAAAATTCTAACAAGTTTTCTTTAATTTTTTATTGGACAGAACTCAAAATATAGTAGTAATAACAAAGTCCTTTTAAAAAAAATACAGGTTTGCTAATGATAAGAATGAAATTCTCATCTAGAGAGATAACATTTCACATAGTGAGGTTTCAAAGAAAATGTTCCATATTATCAAACTGATTGCAAATGCCGTCTGTAAAAAACATTCTTAGCTCTCAGACCATACAAAAACAAGTGGCTGGCCTGAGGGCCATACTTTGCTGACACTTAATCCAGTCCAACATACTCCTTTTCGAGATGAATGACTTGCCAGTGGTTCCTTCTAGAGCCTTCCAGGACTAAGTCTGGAATCCAAGGTTCTGCAGTCTCTGTTACTCTGCAATGCCTCCCTTAGTTTTGAACAGCAAAGCTTAACAAAAAACACTTTCTTCCCATTGCTGCATAAGTAAACTTTCCATCAACCACCTTCCTGGAAAACTGATTTGACTCAGTACTATTATCCCTAAATCCACTTTCAAGTTGATTTTCTTGGTTGGCTGATGTAGCCGGACTTGGGTGATATTCCTCCTGCATTTGGGGGGTGATATCTCTTTGACTCTGAATTTTTGCAATTAGACATTATGATTGATTTTAACTTTACATTATTTTAAGGTTTTATTTCCTGGGAATCCTGATCTTGAACCGTTTTCCTCTGTACAGTAAAAGAATGACTTCATTGATTTTTGCTTTCTAAGACACTAAAGTTATAAAACACCTAGAGGAGCGGTCGAGATGCTTTGCATCTATGACACCTATGAAAAAATGTTGCCTTAGCCTTCTGCCAGTAGAGATGGTTTTACTCCCCACCCAACTCAAAGACATGCATAGGCCAGAGAGTGTTCAAGCACTTTGAAAGATATTACTAGTCTCTTAGGTCATTCTTACAGGGTCTAAGCTCTACTTTGGGATACCAGTTGATTTAAAAGGAGGCATCAAAGTGAAGATGACCTGAGCCCAAATTCGGCTAGGATGCTGAGCTTCTGTTCCAGTAGCCATCACTCTCAGACTTGAATATCCATCAGAATGATTTCGAGGACTTTCATAAAGATCAATTGCTGGACTCCAACCTAAGTTTTGGACTGTCTGATTGGGCCTGAGAACTTGCAATCCCTATAAATCCTTACAAATGATGACTGATGACAATGCTGCTGGTCCTGGCACTGCACACTGAGAACCACTGCCCATCCATAAACAGACCCATCTCTAAGTAAAAATGTCAAAGCACACTTCATCTCAAATTAGGTAAAAGTATCTCATCCTTTTCCAGTACCCAAGTGCTACAGGGAATGAAAACAAGGCATAATTATTATCAGGGGGATTGTAACTGGTTTTGGAGACAGGAGTGAATATGCCAGAAATTGGAAATTTTTTGGAATTTAAAGAATGAATGACTTCCTTATGAAATTGAAATCATTCTTCAAACTGGTATAATTGCATCTTGTACTAACCCCAACAGTATAGAACTGAGCCTGTTGTGGAATGTCTTTATAAAAATGGGTCACTCTGGGCCACCTGGCTGGCTCAGTCAGTGCAGTGTTGACCCTTGACCTTGGTATTGTGAGTGCCAGCCCCACACTGGGGGTAGAGATTATTTAAAAATAAAATAAATATTTAAAAATAAAAAGAACAGCCTAAATGGTTCACTGGATTAAGTGTCTGCCTTCTATTTAGGTCCTGATCTCAGGGTCCTGGGATCCAGCCCCATATCTGCTTTTCCCTGTGCACTTCCCACACCTTGTGCTCTCTCTCTCAAGTCAATAAACAAAATCTTAAAAAAAATTTTTTTTTAATGGATTAATCCAAAACCCAAAGGAAACTTGCTAAAGTAGCACTACCTCAAACAAGTAGTTTTCCTCTGATAGCAGTACTGTGTACTGCTTGTTTTGATACTGTGCTTCAGAACTATTAAATGGAAGGTTTAATTCTTGTTTATTTGATCTAAGAACAGTCTTCTGTTATCTGGGTGGCCAAGTTCAGGATGGTAAAAACAGGTTTGTTTGTTTGTTTGTTTGTTTTTAATTATTAAATAGTGGAACAATTATTTAGGGATCTTTCATATACTTTGGAAAAAACATTTTCTGAGAGACAGTTGTTCTGGTTTTGAAAGACCAGAAAATCAGGTTTATCCCATTCATGCCACTTCCTCTCCCAAACTGAGTAATACATGAGAGATGTACAAACTGTTGTGAGGGCTCTGCTCTGGTGCTGGTAGCTTTCGATGGTCAGTCTCCTCAGAATATTATTTTGAAGTGGCTTCTGGGGAGATGGTGAAAACAAAGTTTCAGATAAAATGAAAATATTTCACTGGAGTCACCTTACTCAAGCTTATAAAGGAACAGACTGGACATCTGTTTAGGCAGGATAAGATATTTAAGACAAAGATGTTTCACACTCATCAACAAGATGGTAAGTGAAAGTAAAGAATGACGAAGGCAAATAGCAAATCACTATTTTTTTATGTCACATTTTTCCTTTACTGTCTGATTCCTTTTCAGAGTGTGTGATAATTTATAGCAGGGGCAGCAGGGGACAGTATGGGAAAGGCCCACAGTTTGGTCCAGAGCCATAAAGACCTGGATTGGGTTCTTGGTCCTGCCATTTACTGGGTACGTAGAGCAAACTTTATGTACTCTGACTTTGACGTTCTCCTCGACAGGGCTGGTGTGATGAGGAAATGAGACAGCAGAGAGGAGTGAAGTTGAGCGGGGCCTCTATCAGCTCCTCCCCAAAAAGGTCATGGGTTTTGACTACAGTGTCATGTAGCTGGCCTGCCTCAGACGAGAGTGTGGCTAATCCACGCATCTTACATGGTACTGGGTCTCATTTCTAAAACACTGCAAGGCAACTTACCAGTTCTATTCCATTCCCCCTGCTAACATGATGTGGCAAACTTGAGAGCGAGTTCTCCTTCACAGCATCTGCAGCTTATTTAGTGATTGCAGATAAGATAGGTCATCAGGTAAAATAGATCTTTACTAAAAATATGGAAACACATTTTTAGAAGGAATAAGCTATCGGGTTGGGTTTTCGAGGTTTCTTCTTTGCACTGATAGCTTATGATCCAGACCATCTCTTCCAGCAAGCCGCAGCTCTGTCCTACTCCCTACATTCCGTGTCCTTCTATTGTTTCTACTCTTGACTTGGGAGCTAACTTTCATAAAAACAGACAAAGGGGGGAAAAAAATGACCGAAAAATCTATGCTGAAAATTGGCTTGCTCTTTCAAGAACAGAACGCAGTATAATCCCATAAATAGGTGGGTAATTCTAAAATGTCAGATGTAGACGGTTTTCACATAAGATGCAGCAAATCCTCTGGAAGGAAGTTCATATAAAGCTTGCTCAATTTAAATTAATTCCATAAAAATTATTGAACACAACAAGAAGAATGCAAGTGAGAAATAACTTACTCTCTTCCCCGCTTGCCCAGAAAACAGACAAATCTAATCATGCGAGGAGCTATTTCTCTTTGGTGAATTTGGAAGGCGTCAGCTTGAACAACAGAAGGCCCAAAGTAGACAAAAGTTCAATTAAACATGGGATTAATTAGTGGACTCCACACACAAACAGCACATCATTCTACTATCAGAAACTCTGCACGGCCCTAGTCCCTATCGTGTAAAGGGCCTGATGGGAATGAAGATTGCCGGTCGCCATCTTTGTACCTGCAACTTGTCGCTGATACGCCTGGGGCTCTCCCCCATGGGGGAATTTTTAAGGGCTCCAGCAAAGGCAATCAGGCTTCCAAATACAGATGTAAGTCACTAGAGTGATAGATAAAGTGAAGGGCAGCTTCAGGATTTTGGGAAAAGCCATAATCTATTCTGTTTGTTCTAAAACCCAGAGGTTGCTACCAGCTTTGATCACAGCGCAGTTAGAAACGTTTACTTAGTTCGATCCTGACAATTCTATCTCAAATGGAGTTACTATGAATTTGTAATGCAAGACAACAGAGCACTGTCAGACACAAATTATTTCAGCTTGATAAGGGATGACAATTTTAAAATAGAAGGCAGCACAGCGAATTACTATTTGTGATTATCATTGTAATCAAAATAATTTCTTTTCTAATATGTAGTTTGTTAAATAAAGTCTCCTTATTCTTACTCTAAGCCTTTTTCTTATTCTCCCACCTAGGACACTGGAATTTTTCTATGTTAAAAAAAAAAAAAAAGGAAAGAAAAAAATCACAGATTTTAAGATTGCCTTGAAAAACAATATTCAGGTAAACATTCTAATCCCTAGATAAACTCATTTTCCCCCTTTATCTCATACCTAAATTTTACATGTCAATGACCCTGACTTTCTTTAGTAAACGTTGCAATTAAGGAGAGGTTAATTTGATTTTCCTTTTCAGTGTACGGATCCTATTGAAGAAATAAATTCAATTCAAGTACATTGAGCTGAACTTAATTGACTTATAATAATATTTTAAGGTTATGACAAAATTTAAGCTTATCAGCTTTCCTAACACATATTAAGAAAGCAAAATAATGGGTGCTAAAAACACAAATGACCACACCATAAAGAAAACAATCAAGAAAAACCGATACTTTAAGATGAGCTAAATGCAGTGTTTAATCATGTTTTTAAAAACACCTAATCTCTGCCTTGAACGTGGATATAAAATTACTGAAAATAGAAGGGAATACTTTTGGAAGATTTAAATAAGCCCAACCATATAGACCATCAATCCTGGCCACCGGAGTACATCATTCATAGGGATGACATGCAAATGTGAAGCCATTAACACCGAACTTGATTACCCGTGACATTTCAGAGAGGGCCAGGCTTTTTGATGAGTTCCTATTGTCTTCTTCACCCTTTGATATTTGGGGTCCATAAAGACTAGTGGCTCATTACATCTCCACTGATTACAAATACCAGGTCAAGGCACTGAGTAAGGGAAGCAGCTGGTCCTCACTCCCACACCCAACACTACCCCATATGCATCTAATATGGAATCTGTGCAATCAGCAGTATCATGTAAAAAGTTCCCCCGTTAGAGGTATGTGCATTTATTCATCCATTTCACTCATGTTTTAGCAAACATTTATTGAGACTTTACATAATAACAGTAAATGGTGAATAGTTACTGAGCACATACTAAGCGCTAAAGAGAGAGAAATGTGTTCCTGCTTCCACTGCTCACCCTTACATCTTAGTGAATGTTCTCTGGCAGAGGTGCCTGCAGACTATCATGGGGTCCTTCCCTGTGCACCTGCTTGTAGGAGGAACGGAGCAGAAAAGCAGTACCCGAAAGAGTAAAGAGTCCTACGTGGAATACTCCTGAAGAAAAAAGAGCTTAGGCAGGAAGCCCTCTCCCCAAGCCCCCGGACATCCGAAGTGACTGTGACTCCCAGCCAGTTGCAAACTGCTATGGTGGGCACTCCAGGCATCCACCATGCTGATTCAGACAAGGACCCTCTTTCTAGGGAGATCACAGCCTGACTGGTGAGAGAAGCGGTTTCCTCGTTAACTGCACGTACATCCTATACTTGTTCATTTTCTCCATTTAAAAGTATAGGTGGTAAAAAAGACTGGGAAAGAATGAAATATGTTCTGAAGGCAGGGCCAGATCAAGAGAAACACGTGTTAAATAATTATTTGATTAACTCGGGCAGCGCCGCTAGTCATTGTCATCCAAACGACTTTATAGCCTGAGTTGTCACAAATCGTGATTTACGTGCAGCATAATAACTGCTTGGCTCCCCTTCTTCTTTTTTGTTATGCTGATGGGGTCTGAGGATCTCAAAAAAAAAAAAAAAAAAAAAAAACCAGCTTTAAAAGACTGACTTCCTCCACGTTAGTTATTAGCAATGCACTCAGATTCTCTGCTAAGGTTTTTGACCAGGGGGTCCCCCTTTGCTGTTTACTTTTTGAAAGTTGAGAATTTTTTTTGAAGAGAATTTTAAGAATCTGACGACTCCTAATAAAAAGAAACTGATTTATGTTTCATGGATAGGATCAGGTTAAGCATCTGTTTTTGGCATTCCGTGTAGTGGATTAATGATTTTTTTTTTTTAGAACTACCTGCCAGCATTTAATATTCTATGTGTCTGACTCTTCCAACACTGTTTATGTCTAAAGAGAACAAAATAAAAATTCCCAAGGAGCTCCCAGAAGAGTCCTAGTCTAGACCAAGTGAAATTTATGGGGAATCTTGCACAGTCTGTTTTTGGCACAGTATAGTAGCGGCCTCAGAGATCAGAGCAAGAACCAGCCGACCAGACACGAGATAACAGTGATGACTTTGCTGTTGTACAAAATCGTGTATAACCATCCCACTCTCTCCCGCTGACTCAGGTACCCTCGTGCAGGTGGGGGAGGATTTGATCAATGATTTAACGCGTTCTGAAGGCATCAGGTCAACAGACTAGTGTCCTAAGAAATCAGTTTAAACTGCTGGCAGGAATGTGCAGTGTGACGCAGAGAGCCCACAGGCACTTGCCCGGACAAGGATGACGGAGGAAGTTTGTTGTCAGGGCTTACCAGTGAGCTTCCAAAGAACCACGTGGACAAAAGAGGGGAGCAGGGGGAGCTGCACACCTACAGATCTGAATTCCACAGCACTAGGACAACATCCTTGCCTTCATTTGATCTCCTGTGGTAAAGCACAAAGGGCCAGTCTCTAGATCCTCCTGATGGCAGGGCAGGTCGAGCGGGTCCCACCCTTAGGGGCTCTGGGAGGTTCTCCTGTGGAAAGTGCTCTGGCAGCCTCAGCTCTGTCATCAGTCTGGATCCGTGGGAAAGAGCAAGATGCCAAAAGTGCTTGCAGGTGAATTCTTTGTCCCTTTCAAGTGCATCTGACTTACATTGATGACTTACAAGTGTGTTTATCTTTTGTTGGGAAGGATTATCAGTTCAGTGGGTGAATCTTTTCTAGATATCAATTATAAATCACAAACAGGGACGCCAGGGGAAATACCAAGTCGTAATTTGCTCGTGTGTCTGTGTCTCATCCCCAATATCAAACATGAGCAATCGTGATGAAAACTGATATGAATACAAACAAAAACGGGACCATGAAGCTGACATGTTCCCAAAGGGCTGGGTCACGAAGGAAGAAAAAGTACAACTCCTCCCTTTTGCAAAATATAGATGGGATGAAAGTGAGAGACAACCCATCTGAAGAAAGCAGAGGAACAAATCAGCCTTATTATCAAACACAGAAAGAACTGCATATCACTAACATAACCTAAATTCATCTCGGACATTAAAAAAACAAAAACAAACAAACAAAAAAACACTTGACCTATCCAAAACGAACTTCTAAACCAAACTTCAAAAATGACTACGAATAGTAGAGGAAACTGAAAACTTTTTCTAGGATTCTACTTATAAGACCTGGCTTACCTAGAGGTAGGAAAATGGTTTAATCTCTTCGCTAATTACTCTTCCTTTCTATACAGCATAAAGCAATGAAAAATCACTAGCAAGTCTTTCCAACCAGTCATCAAAAGTGGATCACTTTTGTGTCTGGAAAGCTGACACCAAGAGAAGACCTGCATTTTATTTATTAAAATACCAAACTTTTTTTCTCAGCCTTAGGCTGAATCATTCTGAAAGAGGCTTGGATTTGAAGGGAAAAGGGGAAGAAAAAAAAAAAAAAAAAAAAAGGAAAGAAAGATGAAGTCATAAATCCTTCCCTGGTGGGGGGAAGGCATTAAAAAAATTTGGCAGGTGTATGATCATCTGCATGAACAAAATGAAGGTTTTTTCCCTCAAGGCTATGTCAAGGTTACGTTTGGTATGTCAAAAACACAACCAAGAATCCATTCCACAGGGATATGAAAGGGCAGGAAGTGAGCCCAGACAACAGGCCTGCCAGGAGGCCAGTCCTGCCAGGAGGCCAGTCTCCCTGGGGAGCAGACCTGGATTCCAGTCCCAACATTTACCAACTTAAGATCTCTGGGCCTCTGTTTCCTCTAAGGACACCAGGCTAAATCATTTATAAGATCTCTAAAAGTTTACCTCTATCTATACTCTTCTGTGACCTGACAGACTCAGTGATTCTGAAATGGCCAAAGGTGTTTTAATAAATACTGAAGTCATTTATAATTTGGTTCAAATGCCATTCAGCAGATTAGTTGAGTATGTTTATCTTCCCCCTTCCGGGACTGGTGTGGGCTCATTCATGGAACTCAGGGTCTAAGCTTTGCCACTTACCAGCCGTGGAACCATGAGCAAGGGACTGACCTACCGACTTACATGAACAATTCTTTTTCCCTCCAAGAAATTCATCACTTCAAACTTTTTATTGAACTGTCTCTTTACCTGTCTTAGTAGAGATTTCTGAGTGTCCCCTATGTTCTTTTAGCTATTTATTAAAATTTTTAAAAAAGAGAACAAAGGAAAGAAATGTCTTTATGGTGTCAAGTTCACTCAGTCTCCATGTATTGTGGACCACCTACATCTGCCTGGCAAAGGAGGAGGTCCGCAAGGTCTGTGCTTACAAAGATTATACATTCTAGTGGTGGGGTGTCATTTAACAGGAAAACAAAACTTGTGATGCAGGAGATATTGATGGGGATGTAGGGAAAGTCTTAGAGCAGGTGTTTAGGAACTGACTTTCCTAGGGGACCAATGAGTTAGGCCCTGAGCTAAAAACAGGTCAGCAAATGTGAAAATGTACATGGAGAAGCACTCAAGGAAAAAGAGAAAGTTGCAAAGGCCCTGTGGTGAGTGTGTATTAGAGGGATGGAAAAAACAGTAGTACTGTGTCTGGGGAATGCTTCAAGAGGCATGCCAAGACCAGCTCAGAGTCCAGAAGCATCCCCATTGTAAGACTTAAACTCTGTGAACAGTTTAAGTTTATTCTCAATATGGCAATATGATTTGCTAGAAATTTTCAAAAGATCATTTTGGCCACCGGTGGAACATGGATAGTAGTTAAGTACCAATAGAAGGAGTGTGACCAGTGGGAGGCTGCCGAGGCCAGGGCGAGGTGGTGGTCACCGGGGGGTTAGGGAAGACAGTAGAGCTGGGGTTCATAGATGGGTTCCAAGACAAAGGTGCTCATGCTGCTCTCCCCAGGGTCACAAGATGTCCCTTTTGGTGGACTAAGATACCAAACAAGTGACATAAGGAAAAAATTTGCATTTCCCCCCTAGCTCTGTCCTTCAAAACGAGCCCTGTCTAGATCTACCTGTGCAGACGGGGGCATTGCTTCTACTCATAATTACAGAACAACTCTTGCATCTTCTAACACAACAGGCTTTAGGAGGCTGGTGCCCAGGCCCTGGATTCGGCCGCACCTTGATGGCAGCCACTGACATCAGCCAGCTGAGGGGCCAGATTCCTGAGCGTGTTTCAAACTGGGACTGAGGGTGCCGCTGACAAGAATCTCTCAATAGCAACAGAAACATGGATGAAGCTACTAGGTTTCCAGTTGACATCACGTAGCTGTTGCTGTGGGCTGTGCACTGTTGTTTTCCAAGGGAGAGCTTCCCTTTCCTCTTTCCCGGCAGAACCAACTTTGACCTAACTGGGAGACTACCGAGAGCTTGCTGGTTACCAGGCATACTGAAAAATGAAACTAGATTTATTCAGACCTGGCACAAGCCACGCCCATTTTCCTTGATTGCCCCTGTGGTCACAGAGCTCAGTCCTTATCCTTCAGTGTAAAATGGTCCACATCTCCAGCTTGTAAGACACGAGGAAACTTCCGTAATACCTGTACTTGCCCTAAGGAAGTCTCTCTCTTACAGACTCTTTTACAGAGCTTCTCTCTAAGCCCTCCTTCTGCACAATTTAATTAAGTCATGAACTGCATGTTTGGAGGTTTATTGTCCATTTCCCCCATGGAATACATTTTCCCCTGTAGCTTGGTAGAAGCAGCCAATGTGCCTACCCTGTTTACTATGAAAGCTCTAACTGTGGACACAGGATCTTGTGATGTTAACGGCTCGGGAAATGTTTGTTGAGTGAGAGAATGGATGGCCAAATGATGCCTTTAGCATCTGAACTCTGATGACCATCTCAAGAAGTTTGGACGCAGAAGGTAACTCAGACCACTCTCGGCTGTGACTTCAGAGAGATCATTCTGGGCTCCCTTTCCTGTTTCTGTGTTTCTTGGCCAGTGGGGTTTCAATTTCCCTTCAAACAGCCCCACATTATAGGTTCTGTGCTGAAAGTTGCCAACAGGGGAAACAAGACAATCCTAACACAAGCAGGCAAGAAGGTCTGCTGCTAATCCTTAAACGTAGAGGAGCAGGGAAGGCAGGATTTTCACGCTTTCTGTTGGTGAGTATCTGTCACTCAGAGAAATAGGAACGCCACAGTTCCAACCACGCAACAGAAAATGAATCCAGAGAGCAGATTAGTTTTGAAAAAGCCAAAATATTCAGTTATGAATAATTTGGGGAGGAATGATAACAGTGAAGATGGGAGGGGCTGGGGTTCCCGGAGGAAAAAAATAAGTCCTATCAAAGGCAGCCCAGAGAGCTTAGGCAAATAGGATAAGAGAAAAGTCCCTTAAGTCCCTTTGCTAAGTTAGTCACACTCTCCCACATACAATTCTCTTGGCAAAGGTTCCTTTGCTAAAAAAGCAGGCACGTATTTTAAACAAAACATAGTGCAGTATGACACCTAGGGTGCTTATCAATGTAGTTTTAAATACTTTTTAAAAGCCTCAGAGGGGCACTTGGGTGGTTCAGCTGGTAAGGTGATCAACTCTGGATTTCGGCTCAGTTCATGCTCTCAGGGTCACAGAACCAAGCCAGCGTTGAGCTCCCTCTATTTCTCTCCCTGTTTGTGCACAATCTCTCGCTAATAAATAAATAAAATCTTTGTTTTAAAAAAGCATCAAAGGAGTGGAAAACAACCAAACAAGATCCATGGTTTGAGAATACTGGAATACTAAGACTCCTCAGGTCCTGTGGCCACAAAGGCCATCAGCTTTCCTCACTGCACTTTCAATGAAGCATAGTTTCTGAAGAGCAGTGTTTGGACCTTGAGTCCCAGACAGCAGAGCCAATGCTAATCCTGAGGCCCTAGGAGGTGGAAAACAGCTGGTGATTCAAAGCAAGGCTTCCGAGGGAAAGAGAGAAGAGGAGAAGAGGAAGGGACAACTGACAGGGAGAAAACTCATTCCCTTTTCTGCAGCTCTTCAGGCTAATCCAACACAACCTGTCTCCTGTGTTTAGCTCTAAACCCATGCTACCCAAGAGACTCTGGTCCCGAAGGTATTAATGCTGCTGGCACTGCCACTCAAAGCTAATCCTACAATGGTCCCTTAGGAAGGGAGCCTGTCAAGTTTTATGGCTATAAGAACGTTAAAAGACCTGTGCATAGTGGGAGAACAACCACATTAACCTCTCAAATGTAAGGCAAAGGTAACATTCTAAACCCACAGTCTAAAAAAAACAAAAGCAGGTTACCTCCAACACAATCTAGAGTTGCAGCCATGCCTTTTCTATCTCTTGGCAGATGGTTTTTCTTACTCTGTAATTTCTCAGTTTTTCCGTCTCTCCCCTTAACGTCTTTTGTTTCCTTTCCCATTGCCTTCAATGGCCATTAACTAGAGTTAAGGCTAATTTTTAAATACTCATTTTACATGGCAAATAAAATACAGTGCCCACGCGGATGGTGCCAAGCCTGTTTGAAATCTTTCATGTGCCCCATTTGTATACCATGAAATTCAAACGGAAGAGTACAGAAACCCAAGGTCCCCAATATGCAACCCTAACCAGACTGCGTATCATTTGATTTTACCTGGATGGTCCACATGTTCCCAATCACTTACAAATAATAAAATCTTAACCTCTCTTCAAAGCCTAAAATCAGGTGTGCCTGAGTGGCTCAGTTGGTTAAGTTTCTGATTCTTGATTTTAGCTCAGGTCATAATCTCAGCATCATAAGATAGAGCCCTGCTTTGGGTCCCCACCTGGGGCATGGGCTCTGCTTAAGATTCTCTCTCTCCCTCTCCTTCTGCCCCTACCTCTCCCCTCCTCCATCCCCCATCCTACTTTTTCTCTCTATCTAAAAAAAATTAAAAATAAACAAAAACACAAAAGCTAAATCAACCATCCCCTCTTATACCAAGCCGTTACTACCTTCAGCAATCAGAACTCAAGTTTATTTTTGTGTATGTGACATTTGTACCTTAATGCTGATTTTTAATTTATTTCCCTTATTATCCAACAAGCAACTGGTAAACTCAGAAGACAAGACTTATCCTAGACATAGTCACATCTCTCTCTCTCTCTCTCTTTCACACACACACACATAGAGCATAGTATCTTATCTTGAATATAACGGATATATCTTTACGAAGTGGGAACTTGAAACTCACTATTCAAATGTTTCGAGGTTTTCAATTCCAATTTCTCTCCTCCATACCTTATTTTTGAAAGCTTTTGTAATCTCTGATTCCCCCTCCCCCCACCCCATGCACTGGTGCCCAAACAAATGAAAGCGAGTCAATCATCCTTGAAATCTGTGTTTCATAATGACATCATAACATTCTGATGTGGCACCTGCAGTATGCATTATTTGAAATAATACACAAGACCAGAAGGTTACTACTGTACATTCAAAAACTCTTTAAAATACATATGCATTTTACTAGCCATAGTGGTATTTGCATGTAGAGATTCGAAGAGTCTGGTTACTCCACACAGTAAGGTTTGGCTTGGTCCACAGTGTTAACCCAGAAACATCTTGCAATGACTCCCTCCCTATTCTCTTCTACTCAGGCTGTGACCTACTATTGTGAATGTCAACCAAGCAGCTATTGCTTGGCCTAACCTCAAATGGCCAACTTTATTTCCAAACTTGCCCTTGAATGAGGAAAGGAAGAAAGCTCTATCCAAGACGAAACCAAAAGCAGGACCTTACTTCTGATTAGATGTTTCAGAATATAGAAGAGGTGGGATTGAAACTGGCTTCAAGGTTTCCAGGCCAACTATCGGAGAGAGTAGAGATACTATAACCAAAGTAGGGCCTAGAGAAAGAGGAGTCAGATTTGGAATGAGGTCGATTCAGCAGTCACTGACTTTGAGATTTTGTGCTGATATGTTAGGGAAGCAACCGGAAAAATACAGGTGTGGAGGTCAGCACAGCTGGGGATGGAGATTTGAAAAATACCTGTGAAGAGCACAGGAGTCACAGGAGTGAAGAGCTGAAGATTCAGAGAAAGTTCAGGAAGGAATTGGACATACCATATTTCAAAGGCACTTGGAGAAAAAGTAATGAATAAGTCAGGGCATACAAGAGAACATAGAGAGAAAGAACTAGAATTTACTGAGCACCACCAGGGACAAGGGCAGATACTTTACACATGTGACCTCATTAACCTTCACCGTTTACTCCAGTTGTGATCACTGTCAGTTATACCCATGATGCATGCAAAGGACCTGAGAATTCTGGTGCCCACTGCCACAGATCAAAGGCTATATTCCTCATGGAGGAACCAGGAGAGTTGATGAAGAAAGTGAGAGAATCAGAATTTCAAACATTCAAGAAAGGGATCAGGGAGGACGAAGCCTAGAAGAGACTGGGATTGTCAGTGTCAAAGGTGTCTATAACCTTTGAGAACAGTAGCAGGGGAGTGGTGTTGAGTGGAAGCTTAATGGCAGGAATGGTCCAGTTGGTAAGTCACAATGAATCAAAAAGTTACCTAACAACACCTACACAATGACCAACCTAAAAATTATATAAAGACAAGAGATTGCTATTACAACAAAGCTCATATTACTAGAATTTAAACCCAATAAACACCCATCCCAGAACATGGCTGAAGCAGGATCTTCACACTTCATTTATTTGTGTTCCATTTTCAGGAATTTTACCTTCTGAGAGTTCAATCACATTCTTATTATCTTAACTCAAAGTCAATGCCCCTTGCTATAAGTTAAAGGTGATAATAAAAATTAAATACTAAGAAATTTTTTTAACTGTCTATGACCATCTAGAATTTGAGAACCGAGCTCATACCCTGAGTAATATGAACAGGGAGCAGTTACTGGGGCTCCCTATGCACTCTTTGTTACTCTAATTGGGCCTCTCAAACGCTGAGCAGTATGGAGTATTATTTATTAATTAACCAATGTATTCCATGAATACTTTTATACAACTAGTATGTGTCAGTGTTCTAGATGGCAGGGATAAATCAGAATTCCTTGACAAATTGGTGAGAGAGAATAATAATACTAAAAATAAAATAAAATAAAATAACAAATATATTAAAAAATGGCAGATGGTTAGAAATGTCTTGAAGGGGCAATTAAAAAAAGTAAGATATATTTCAATTGAGAAAAATGAGGCACCGAAGCAATGCTTGGCTTGTGGAGGGCAGCGAAAGGTTTACAGCAAGAGGGACTCTGTGGCGGACTGGAGACCAGACGCAGAGAATGACCAGAGCAAATGGACATTCCCGTGTGCTGCCTCCTGCCAAGTGCTACCCTCACTCCTGAGCACCAAAGCTCCCCCATCCACAGGTGGGCATGAAACCTGTCAGAGGCTGCCCAACTGACATCGGGTACCAGATGTCTGATGTCTGGGTAAAAGAATGAAAAAACAAAACTTGAGAAACTGGGGAAGGCATAGTCCCTTATCAAATACAGTCAGTACGGCAGGTGCCACGTTAAATTATCCTTGACCTGTGTCTTTATAGGCATTTCGCCAAACTGAGATTGAAAATGCAGGGCAATGGTTAGTGGTGTTAAATCCTGGTGTATCTAGAAGTCATGAGGACCCATCGAGTTAGTCTTATAACCAGTCTTACATGAGGGTGAATATTACTGGGGAAGTGCAATTGTCATTGCTGTCTTAAATGGAAAGGCAAACTAGAAAAGATAAGAATCATGGTCCTATATGCTTACCCTTTTAGAATTTCCCTAATGCTCAATTATCTATGTAATGTGTGAGTTAGGGTCACGAGACCCCTACTTCCATGCAGGCAAAAAAAAAAAAAAAAATCTGTGTATCAGGGTGCCTGGGTGGCTGAGTTGGTTAAGCATCTGACTCTTGATTTTGGCTCAGGTCATGATCTCAGGGTCCTGAGATCCAGCCCTATGTCACTGTGCTGTATTTACTGAAAAAACTCCCCATGTAAGTGGACCCACGCAGTTCAAACACATATTCTTTAAGGATCAATGTATATCTTAATGACTCTAAGACAAGAATATACTATATGTAAGAAATTTATACTTGGGGAATAAGAAATAAGAAATTTATACTCAGGGAATTTATACTTGGGGAATAAGAAATAAGAAATTTATACTCAGTCAGTTGAGTGGCTGACTCTTGGTTTCTGCCCAGGTCACAATTTCCGGGCCATGAAATGGAACTCTGGAGTCTGCAGGAGATTCTCTCTCCCTCTCCCCTTCCCCTGACTTGCACGCCCCTCCCTCTCTCCCTCTCTTTCTAGATAAATAACTAAAAATATAAATATAAATAGAATAGAATAAAATTACGATCATATGATTATAATTCTTTAAGTTCCCAAAAGTGTGTTATCTCTTGTCTCACTTACCTGGGATAAATGCTAGGGAAAGGAAAAAAAGAAAAAAAGAAGGACAAATTGCCTAAGTCAATAAATATGTAATTTTATAACCTCCTGAAAGAGCTTACTATTTTCAATACTCACCAAATTACATGCCCACGGTAGAAATTTCTATTTCATAAAAGAATGCGATAAAAATTGATGATGTAAACCAGCCCAGTCTGTCAAGTAACATGGCATTCACCGTAGCCTCAGGGCAAAGCGGCTGCAAGCCACCCGCCCCTCCGCTGTGCACGCTGACAGGACTTGCCTTATGCCGCGTGAAACTTACCATTTAAGCGAACGAAAACGGGGACCGAGACTCAAAGTGCAACGTATATATTAAGTTAAAAGGTTAATTTTCTGACTCACGGTCTGGATATTAGAGCTGTGAAGGAAAGCGAGTCATTGTATGCTCCCTAAATTAGCTTTCAGTGAAACAAGACACGGGAGGGGAGAAAGGGATATGTCTCCTGTTTAGGTCTATTAGTTCCAGCAGCGGGATGCTGCCTGTCACACCTGTGCTGCCTGTCCCGGTGGAGGCGGGGCGGCCAGGCCCCTGCCCGGACGTCAGGCCGGGATGGAATGTCCGAGCTGCCACACAGGGCGAGTTGGGACACCTAACCCTCAGCTGCAGCTCCCTCCATGAGATGGGGACATGATGTGAAAAATAATGAGAAATGGGCCAGAAGACTTGGCTGGGCGCTCAAAATATGCTGCCTTTCAGCTGCCCTGAGGTCATCCCCAGGAAATGTAACCTTATAGCCTATATCCTCTGCCTAGAAGAGTTTCCTCTCCAAATGGAGCTCCTCTGAAAAAAATGTTGCCAATAAAAGAGGCTAGGAGCAGACAAGGGAGAAAAATCCTACAGAGTATTTTTAGGCACTGTGTCCCCACTAGAGCTCGATATTGCCTATAATCCTACTGCAACTCTGAATTAGATGCTGTTTTTCCTATTTTATTTTCTGATGACAAAACAAAGGTTCAGCAAAGGAGTCAATGAATTAAATGGCCAAAGTAGGGGTCAGAATGAGGTCTATCATATTCCAAATATAAATCACAACTAATATTTATTGGATGGTTATAACTCAGCACTTTATACATAATCTTACTAAATACTTAAAATAATCTTACCAATAAGGAAATGCACTCTATTTTAAACTAGGGAAACTGAGGCAACAGCGTTAATCAGCTGCTTGAGAACATGTGGCTGCTAAATTTTGGAGTCAGTGTTAGAACAAAGCAGTCTAATTCCAGAACCACGACATAAAATACACACATGCCTCCCGAGGAGCTGTCTTTCCTCTAGATGCTCAGGGAAAGAGGGTCTACAGTCAAAAAAAATTCACTCACACACACACACACACAGACACGTGTTTAAATTGAGAAGAGGTATTAAAGTCCCAGCCTACTCATTTTTCTTAGAAAAACATAAAAGAATAAATTAGAATGGTGTGGGAATCAAGTAAATTCAACATGTCCCAGTTCAGAAGATTTTTATTAAAAAATATGTTCTACTTCTCAACGACAAGTGTCTCTGATTAATGTCTACGTGCACCTGCCCAGTCTCTCACAGGAAAACAGAAAGAAAAAGGGAACAGAAAGGGAGAAATAAACCCTGCAAAGAGGTAACAGAAATGAATAGATATATT
Organism: Taxidea taxus jeffersonii; assembly: GCA_003697995.1. Taxonomy (NCBI): domain Eukaryota; kingdom Metazoa; phylum Chordata; class Mammalia; order Carnivora; family Mustelidae; genus Taxidea; species Taxidea taxus. The sequence continues at coordinate 42,983 of RCUC01168036.1, forward strand.
CCACCAAAGGTCCCCTGGACAGACCTTCACAGTCTCCAGATTCAGGACAATGACCCAGCCCCACAGGATGGAGGGGTCATCACGTGATGTGAGGCCCTGACCCTCTACCCTCATTCCCTCCTGGACACTTACAGCCAGGTGTGGTGGCCCTCAGCCCGAACAAGAGATTGTCATGGGTCTGCTCAAAACTCAGATGTGCTCAGAGCAATGGTACCTGGAAGGCCACTCTTTCTGAGGACCACTTTCATAAACCCTCAGTAAGGATTCAGTGCCAAGGACGCCTGGATTGGTCCTGAAGACATTCATGGCTTGTAGTTACTGAACAACAGCCCAGTGTGGTCCGTACTATTATTATTACCTTTTTTACCAAATAGAAAATGGAAGCACCAAAGAGATGAAGTCACCTGGCTAAGTAATGGGTGGGGCAGGGTCGAGACTGAGGCTCTCTAATTCTAGAGCTCACGGGGTTGCCCTGCAAATCCCTTCTTTCAATATTCCTCCAGGTTCTGAGGCTCATGAGCAGGGACAAAGAAATTCTCTTACATGTTAAAGTTGTTTCTCTATCTTTCCCAGGCCTCATCTCCACCCAGCTACTCTCCACTCCCCCCCACTTCCCTTCCCCACATAGAACACAGACCTTATCTGTGGTTAAAACACAGAGCTGGGCCTGTCCTGTTCACTCTTGTGTAAATGCAGCAAGATTCCTGATATAGTGGCCTGTAATCCCCAGTCAAAGTCTGATAAGAGTCTCTTAGGTGAAGAGAGTAAACATATTAGCTTTACAGGAGAATGGACTCATCGAGTTAAAAATACACAGACTACGGAAGAAAGAGAGGCCAGCAGAAAAGGACAACTAAAATAATCCCAATTTCAGACTGGATGACCACCTTCACAGAAGGCATCCACAGAAACTACTGGATGTATTAACAACCACAAAGAAAAATCAAAGCGCCAGTTATACTGTTTTATCTACCTACCCACCCACCCACGTCTTCAGCCACCTTTGCTCACGTTATCCTTACTCCCTCTGAACCCCCCAGGTCAAGCCTGAGCTCCTTTTTCATTTAATATTAATATTATATTTAGGGGCGCCTGGGTGGCTCAGTGGGTTAAAGCCTCTGCCTTCGGCTCGGGTCATGATTTCAGGTCCTGGGATCGAGCCCTGCATCGGGCTCTCTATTCGGTGGGGAGCCTGCTTCCTCCTCTCTCTCTGCCTCTCTGCCTGCTTGTGATCTCTCTCTCTCTCTCTTTCTCTCTGTTAAGTAAATAAATAAAATCTTTAAAAAATATATTATATTGAAATGTAATTTTATTTATATTTATTTTATAGTTATTTATTATATAAATATATTGTTATTTTATATTTCTATATTATATGTAGCTTATATTTATAAATAAAAATAATATTTAATATTATTATCTGCTTCTTATCGTGCTGATCTGAAGATCATTTTCACCAACAGTTACTCATTTAGTAAAATGAATCATCAACACAACCCAGAGAAGTAGGAGTTCTCCTATTTGCCGGATTAAGAAACTTGACAGAGGTCACCCGGCCAGCAGAGCAGGAACCTGAGTTGACTGGAAATGCAGTGCCTCTCCCATTCTGCCATTTTTCAACGCCTCTGAGGTGTTGGCTGCCTCACACACCCTTCTTTCTCTATCCTAGCCTTCTGGTCCTGTGCTCTCTATGCCATCACCAAACGTGCAACACTCCAGAATTTAAAACGGTTCTCAAATGGTCACACAACTAAAGGCAGGCTCTCAGCCTTTGTCAGATACACCCCTCTGATACCATCAGATGAAGAATCAAATCAGAACGTGCAAGCTCAAATTAAAAGCAGAGAGTATTTAAAAAAAAAAAAAATTCTATCCATATGCAAAAAAAAAAAAAAGGAAAGGATAAAGAGATACCTCAAGAATATACATAATATATTAATAGTGGTTCTCCCTGAGTGATAGGATCGTGGGTAATTTTCTTCACTCTGGTACTTTATGCATCCTACATTTTCTGTAATTAATATATATTACACTGTTTCACATGGGGGAAATGATCTGAAAAGTGATAAGCAAGGAAAACACTGAAATAAGGAGTCTGCTGAGGAAAGAAGCAAAGGGACAGGCGGCCACGGAGGGGAAGGAGGCAGATTCTGCCAGGTCCTGAGGGGGCTGTGGGAAGGTGGGGGTGAAGGCAGCCACCCCCATTCCCAGAGCACAGGGGACCCTGAGCAGAAGGCTCTCCCTCTCTCCAGCAGGAACTATGACTTCTGGGAAACAGCCACCCCTCCCTAAGGGCTGCCAACCCTTTCCGCATCCAAACACGCTGACTTGTACCAACAGAGAATGCCTATCCTCTAAAACAAGTTTGAAGATGGTGTGGATCTGGGCTGAGGAGGAGTTGATTATTCTGTAGGCACAGCTAATTATTTTGACCGGATGCTTGGAGATCCCCCTGGTATCAAATGTCTGACTCAAATTCAACTCCAAGGTCATCCAACCCACACTGTCTTCAATCCTAGTCTTAAAGCAAAGTTGAAGTTTCTGTGGCTCTGCGGTCACATCGCTAAAGGGCTAAATTTGGCATCAACTCTAAGGGTTTCTAGGCTCGACTCTTGGAGCTCTTAGAACCAAATCAAGTGTCCTGTTTTCCTTCATGTGGGCAAACCCTCGACGTGAAGACAGAACACTGGAAACAGAAAAGGTGTTTTAATGTGAGCGTTTTTTTCCTATAAGAACATCCGACCTACCACAAAACCAACTCATGAAAAGGAGAAAAACGGATTCAGAAAGTGAAATCATTTCAAGTGTTATGTTAACTGAATATCAAAATAATAAACACCAAAAGCAAGCAGGCCAGTAGGAACAGGTAATAAATCAAATTACTTGTGGGAATGGGACCTCATTAGGCTTGAAAAGAGGAACAGTGTTGCACAAACTGGTTATTACCACAGGGTTCTCACTCCGTCCCTTTTTCTTTTTTCCTCTTAAAAAAAAAAAAAATGGGACAAAGTCCAAATCTTTTAACACGTAATTTCTTTCCTTACTGTACACGTCTCAGCAGGTTGCCATCAGCTGTTATTTGTTAATAAGGATCTGTGTAAACATTAAGGCCAGTAGACTGACTCACCCATCAGAACAGGAGGAGAAAAGATGTGATCACACTGTTACTTTCGACCGCCTTCATGTTCAGCATTACCCATTACAGACGAGGTAGCAGTTAACCTTCCTGAACATGAAACATTTGAGCACAGTCGGAAGCAAATTCTAGAATGCAACAATGGAGCAGCAGGTAACCATGGTGGGCTGGGGAACTTGGGTTTGAGCACGAGCACGAGAAGCCGCTCTGCCACAGGGCAGAAGAAGCCCGAGGGGCTCCCGGGAACACGTGTGGACCCCGGACATCCTTCTTAGGAGCAGAGCAACCGCCACGAAAAGCTGCTGCACAAGGAACCCTTGCATCTGTGGAACGACGGCTTGGTGTGTCCGATTTGGACACAGGACACAGAGGGAATCGGTTTTGCAGCTCGACTAGGTGTTTCCACAGCCCTGTCGGGCCAGGGAGGGAAGAAGTACAGCAGGACATTGTGGTCTGCAGGAAGGCAGTTCCTTTTGTTGTCAAAAAGTTGTCCATCCTCTACCCAGAGTGGATTCCACTACCCCACTGAATGGTGCATAAATGCAGTTCTTAGATTTATTTCTTTTAAATTATTTTTACTTACTTACTTACTTATTTATTTTTGAGAGAGAGAGAGAGCAAGTGAGAAAACACAAGCAGGGGGAGCTCCAGAGGGAGAGGGAGAAGCAGACTCCCTGCTGGGCAGCTGAAGGCAGCCCCCCAACCGACTGACCCACCCAGGCGCCCCAGTAAATGTGATTCTTTAAGCACTGCCTCCAACCAGTAAGTACCCTGGAAGTCCTTCAAATACCAGCTGTAAGTGGCTGACTATGCTGGCGTCCACACCTCAAGGGCTTGTGGAATTAACTTACAAAGTCTTATTCAGAATCTCTTGGTCAGCCCAGTGCATCCAGCTACAATCAAGTTAAGAATCAGATGTTAACTGGACATACTGTGACGATCATTTCGCAACACATGCAAACAGCAAATAATCACATCGTGTATCTGAAATTAATATAACATTATGTCACTTAGACCTCAAGAATAAAATCATTCAATAAAAGAGAAAAGAATTAGTGAAGGTACAACTGTTTCAACTGCAGCAAACAGTGTCCTAAGACCACTCCAGAAAAGGTCAAGCAAGAAGAATTACCAGAATCGTCCAACAAGAGCTTCTAACCATGCTTGGTACTGAAAGTGAAAAATTGGAAACACCTTTAAACCTTCTCTCTGAGATAAACTGAGCATGAAAATCCTGGTAGAAAATGTTTATACAGGCAAGTTTATTACTCTAGTATAGATTAATAGATTAACCACTTCAATGCCTCTGAAATAGTGATCATTTCTTACATTCTTCAAAGCATTAGACCTGTTTCTGCTTGCAGAAGCCATGTGTACTTTTTGAGCTCAGAGACAATTTGCCTGGGACTCAAAATCCTCTTTCAACTAACTTTTGCTCTGTATAATTTTTACAAAATTCCTGGCAGTCTTCAGGCAGGAATTACACAGCCATCACAAATGGAAGCAGAAAAACAAAAGATACTCTAATTCATGACTGAACCATGATAGAAAGGAAAAAATATGCAAATTTACTTCCTCTACAAATAAGTCTTTTTGCCTTCCAACGCAGGGTAGGGTTGATCCTGGATGATATCTCCTTTTTCTTCATTGATGGATGTGAAAAGAATTTTTTTTTTAAAGAATAAAAGTAATATAAGTAGGGTGACAATTATATCCATCTATCTGTATCATACCAATCTGGACCAAACAATTTTTGTGTTTCTAGATATAGACAAAAACATTTTATCCAAATGTCTATTTTATTTTTTACATTACAGCTACTCAAATCCAAACAGAATTTTCTATTTGGGTAAAGGCCATGGCTTGATTTTCCTCTCAGCAAAGCAGAGACTTCAAATACAAATGTTTGCTTGAAAGAAGGGAGAAATGTGTGAAGAGATACCACGTGCAGAATTTCCCCATGAAAATGTGTCAGGAGCGAGCACTTCTAACTGTGTCACCGACCCTCTTCCTTCATCAGGGGAGTGACGAGTGCTCTTTCAAAGGGCGCTGGCTGAGACAAAGCAAATATACTGGTTTTTGCAAAGGAATTCCAAGCATGGATCAACCATCATTCGGGTATTTCAATTTATCCCATTGAAAGGTAAGAAAAACTGATCAGCTGCGATTTAACAATCTAGTGCTGATTGCTGGCCACTCTAATTCACTAAGCAGGCCCATGAAATAACCAAATCCTTATTCATAGTCCCAGTTCCTGCTCAAGGAACCATTTCTGAGCCATTTGATCCATTTGATGGGCTTTCTGGTGATGAGCAAAAAAAAAAAAAAAAAAGTAATCACGTGAAAATGGTCCAGTTTGGAGCCACCCAAACGGCTTTGGCACAGAATCTGTTAAAAAGTTACATTCAACAACGTGCAGGCTGATTAATACACCCATTATTTATCTGGTCATCGACATCTCCAAACACTGGCACCTTTTTTATACAAAGTGAGTTACAACTTGGTTTCTCTGTTTCTGTTTGTGGCTCTTTGCTAACGTCAAAATGAAAATATGGAGGGCAGTGGGAGTCATGACCCCATTCCAGGTCTCCGCATGAGTCAGTGAGGGATACGGACATGTGTGTGACTAAGGGATTGATGACTGAGGGAGGAGGAAAGCTGTGTTCAAAGCATAAATTCAAAGCCCTGTCCCTGAAAGAAAAATGTTGAAACCCTGGTCTATACCTATCTGTGACTTCTAAAGTCAACACAGCTTCTAGACACACAGATTATAGCCCTCTGAATGAGTTCCAGTTTTGGAGTTTCCAGAAATATGTAATAATGATACTATCCGGAGCTCTGCCTCTTCAAAAAAAAAAAAAAAAATTCAGGGCGCCTGGGTGGCTCAGTGAGCTAAAGTCTCTTCCTTCAGCTCAGGTCATGATCTCGGGGTCCTGGGATGGAGTCCCACATCCAGCTCTCTGCTCAGCAGGGAGCCTGCTTCCCCCTCTCTGCCTGCCTCTCTGCCTTCTTGTGATCTCTGTCAAATAAATAAATAAAATCTTAAAAAAAAATCAGCATGACTTCAGACACAACCTGATAACGAGCTTTGTGACTCTTATGCCAAAAACATGCCTCTGAGGTAGGACTTGAGAGAAAGAATCTCTCTCTGGAAATTGAAACAGCCTTCTACATGGCTATGACACTCCAACTTCTAGACTCTGCCAACGTGGGAGCCATAGTGTAGAAAAATGCACAGAGCCACACTAGAACAAAAGCCCCTTGTGAGACCACCTTTTCCCACACGTGTCTCATACCTAAGTAAATAAAATGCACATGGGGCACCGGGATGGCCCAGTTGGTTAAGTGTCTGCTTTCGGCTCTGTTTCTCCCTCTCTCTTCCCCGGCCTGTGCTCTCCAGTTCTCTCTGTGTCAAAGAAATAAGTAAAATCTTTAAATAAATAAAGAAAGAAAGAAAGAAAAAGAAAATGCACACAGAAGATCCCTAGTTAGAGTACCGACTCTTCTCTACTGCTGATTATTTAGTCTGTCTAATCTGGAAAGCATAGATTCACCTGCAAGTATCTGTCCAATGACTTCTCTTGAAGGTTCTCAGCAGAGCCATTTTAACTGGTATCTTTTTTTTTTTTTAAAGATTTTATTTATTTATTTCACAGAGAGAGAGAGATCACAAGTAGGCAGAGAGGCAGGCAGAGAGAGAGGGGGAAGCAGGCTCCCCGCTGAGCAGAGAGCCCGATGTGGGGCTCGATCCCAGAATGCTGGGATCATGACCTGAGCCGAAGGCCGAGGCTTTAACCCACTGAGCCACCCAGGCGCCCCTCTTTTTTTTTTTTTTTTTAATAGAGATTTTATTTGTTTGCCAGAGAGAGAGAGCACAAGCAAGGGGAAGCAGCAGGCAGAGGGAGAAGCAGACTGCTCAGGACCTGGGACTCGATCCCATGACCCTGGGGTCAAGACTTGAGCTGAAGGCAGATGCTCAATGGACTGAGCCACCCAGGCACCCCTATCTGGTATCTCTATAAGGATAACTAAAAGGAAGCTTTGAGAATGGCCCACAAGATGCATAAACTGTAACATGCCTACGAAAGAATGAACTGATGCAAAACAGACTTCTAATAAATCAGTAAATCATGGGTGTTCCAGCCACCCACAAGCCATGTGGGACATTTCTCTGCCCTGGTCCTCGCCCTGATGCTGGCCTTAATTCTATTTCCATTTGTTGATCTTCTTGGCTAATCCATATCCCTGCTCTAAATAAGCTTTCCTTTTAACCAAATGCCTGGTTACCTCCAGAAAATCGTGATAAATTCTCTCTGCAAAAGCTCCCAGGTTCTAACACTGGGAAGGACCTCCCTCGTGGAAACTGCATCTTACAGGTGCCTGAGAGCCTGAAATGACCTTCTTCCCCAGTCTGGCAACAGTGTATGTGCGGGTGGTGGAGGATTTCCCTACTTTTTAAAAGGAAGAGAACAAACATCCTGCAGACTCTGATTATCCTAGAAGCCCAAGTCCACTTGGTGGCAGCTCTGTCTACAAAACTTAGTAGTTGATAATTTCTGATGGGTCTTCTCTACTCTAATAGAGCTGCCACATTTAGTTTTATGCTTATAATACAATTAAAGAGACTTTTCCTTCTATGTAGCTGTATTTCACATTACCTCCCCCCACAAAAGTTTCCATAGAAACTCATACCTCTCCAGTAGACCGAATTCCTCCTCACCTGGGCATTTACATGATTTAATTCATTTTCATTTTTTATTGTTATGATCATTATTTTCATTAACCCAAAGGAACGTTATTCAGAGCATCCAATCTAAACATGTGGAACTGTCTAATTTCTACCTGGTGGGGACGGACCTGGTCAGACTATGTGGGTGCTGGCTCGGCACTTTCTTGGCTCCACAGGCCTTTCCCTTCCTACCAAGTTAAAGAGAAAGGAATGGCACTATTACCTCCCTTCAGTCGTGTACTTAGCTAGGGGACCAACAAATCCCTTTCAGCTCTGGGTCAACCAGTCTTCTCTGTGTGGGCAGCAGAGTTCTCAGTGCCATCTAAGTGCTGTTCCCTCAACCTACAGAACCACCTGAGCTTCTTTAAAATTCAGATCACGGGGGCTCCTGGGTGGCTCAGTCCATTAAGCCTCTGACTTAGACTCAGGTTATGATCTCAGGGTCCTATGACTGAGCCCCAAATTCTGCTCCCTGTTCAGTGGGGAACCTGTTTTTCCCTCTCCCTCTGCTTGTGCTCTCTCTGCTCTCTCACACTCTTTGTCAGATAAATTAAACAAAAAAAAAAAAGAATCTTTAAAAAAAAATTGAGATCACAAACTCAAAACTCTTGGGATGTGTCCTTGAAAATTAGTATTTGCAGCAAACACCCAGAGTGATTCTAAAGTACAAAACAAGGGTCAATTTTTGGAATCTTCAAGGTTCACTATCAGAGGGAAAGCCCAGAAGGCAATCGTCTTCCATTCACTTCTATTCTGCCATTTTTACACCTACAAAAAGTTAACAACCAGGTGCTGACCTTCTCAAACAGTTCCAAATTCCAAATCTAAATAAACATCATCACCACTTTTTTAGTGTCCTAAACGACCCATCTACAAGGTAATAAAACATCAATCATCCCAAATCAAGAGCACTTTTGGGGGGAGCGCTCTTCAAACAACTGATTTGTTGTTTTCTCCTTTTGTTAAAATGAAGCCGATCACCCTTTAAATATAACCTTCAAGTCAACTTTATTCTGAGGCTTTCCTTATCTTCCTGCTGCATACCTAAAGTAGGAGAACAAAGATTTGGGTAAACATGTGCTATCAATGGCACATTCCCTTTACTTAGATGAAATATCTAGACCCTTCCAAGATCAATAGCTCTCAATGGCCAGAAGATAGCAGGCAATCAATGACCATCTGAGGAATGGGCCAGAGGAAGAGAACCAGCCTCTGTGCTGCCCTTCAAAGTCTTCCCCAAATTCATTCTCCTCGGTCTCTGGGTGAAGCAGCCCTATTCCCAGCTCATGGACGCCCACTCCTCTTCCACCACCTTTATTTAACCACATTTAATCAGGTTCCTCTCTTTGGCTTGGAAGACTCCCCAGATTAAGCCAATCAACATGGACGGTTCTTTTCAATCTCCAGGCAAACAGCATTGACTATCCTCTCACACATTTGGACACTTAAGAGCTAAAAGGCATTGACAGGTGACTTATCTCAGCTAATTATTTTCTAGATGAGGAAGCTGACGTGAGAAAGCCAAGGAATTTGTCCATGATCAGATAATTGGGTATTTTCAAAAGAAATTAGACACTCAAAGTCTTTCCACCCCGAAGTACTCTTTCTCAAGCCGACTGGAGGTCTTTTGGGGGCTTGGGCTTTAGATGAAACAGTATTATTATTGTTGTTATTATTTATCATTATTTGTAAGGGAGAGAGAGAGTGTGAGCCAAGTGGGAGAGGGGCACAAGGAGAGGGAAAGGGAGAATCTTAAGGGGATTTCCATCTCACAATCCTGAGATCATGACCTGTGCCAAAATCAAGAGTCAGACAACTCAACCGACTGAGCCATCCAGATGCCCCAGATGAAAAATTATTTTTAATAAATGTCCTAGTGCTTGCTCTTTCCCTGAAGTCTGATCATCAGAGTATGGATGTTTTGCCGTAGAACCGTGACATTCTTCAAAGTTAAATCTCGAAATCTCCACTAATCCTGAAATTAGAAAATCCCTCCATAAGCCATAATTTGGCTAATTCCCTTATCTCTGAAAGGGGGTTATTATAGTCCCAGTTTAGGATGACTGAAATGTGAGACCATGTAACAAATCAGAAAGACAAAGACACACGGACAGGGAGCAAAGAGTCTTGGTTAAGGTTTAAGTCAGTAGCCAGATCTCTCAGGCTGAAACCCAATTCTTCATTTACTAAACTGTGTGACTTTGGGCAAATTGCTTTGCTTCTCTGAGCGTGAATTTCCACATCTATGAGGAGACAGTACTGACAGTCATTCCTTCACCAGGTTGTGACGCCACAAAGAAATACTGAAAGTAAATTGCTTAGCCCAGAGCCAAATTCTCACCAGGCATGTGCACACTGGCCTCAATACAAATGATTTAAATTAATAAAACTAAAAAAGATAAACCACTATATGCCATAGGCCTTGGCATGCACTTGTAAACTACAATTAATACTAATCCATGCATGCTTTTTTATTCACTTGTTGATTCATTTCAATAGTGACTGTGTTAGGCTCAGTTCAAGGTTCTGAGGATTCAGTGGGACCCAAAGAGGGCCCCACCTTCATGCACATTGCCTTGGGGGTGACAGAAAAATCCCCAAATGCTGGAGACCTACCTCGTCCTTATTCCACTATGTCACCAACGTTCCAGATACTTCTTTTGAAGCTGCATTCAAAGCAAGTTGAAAGTCACTCACCGGGAAGAGTTTGTTATTTTGCAATCACTCATTGTTCTTGACTCAAAAGCAAGATTACTCGGCATGCTTGATCTTTTCATTTACCAACAACCTTGTCTATGAATTATTTGATTTCCAAAAATTAAATCCACCTTAAAGGACAAAACTGCCCAATACTAAGCACGTTTGAAAAGAAGGCATCAGATATTTTGAAAAGGGCAATTTCAAAAAAAGTTCAAAAGTCGTGGCGGCATTGTCGTTAATTCTACAAAGCCGTCAAGGAGACCGCTTTCAAGGATTCATTTGTGAGAAAGTCTCTGCATTGACTCTTAAAAAGTCATGTTATACTCCAGAGGTACACAGACTTTTGTGTAAGTACACTGCTCAGAAAACTGAAGGCTGGGCATGCACAAAACGAGTAATTTATTGAACTGAACCAAAGAGCCTAAAACATACTGGCATGAAATAGATGTGGGGTAGGTAGGGTTATAAGTCTTCTCTTCTAAGACACAAATGAAAATCTCTTTAGGGATACAGCTCTACCTGTAATTTATCTCTACATTATTCTTGTGTGTAATATTATTTTTGGCATGTTAATGCATTGTCAAAGAATTCCAATCTAGTGACATGACAAAAGCTGTATTTCATTTTGGAATATAAAAAGTGTGAAAATCAATTGAATTATATATCAATGACATGCAATAAGAATAACCAGTATATTCTGGGGTAATGTCACTTTTCCAGAATGATTAGCAGCCTAGAGCTATTAGATTAATTACTGGAGTTTTATTCTTACTATTATAATCAGTTGGATTTGCTGAAGGGAGATAAAGGCTCAAAGCTCTCCCCCCCCCCCCCCAGAAAAAGAAAGAGTAATTTGCCAGAATCCACATAATTCAGATGATTAACTTCTTTTCTTGGCACTTGACTAAACCCTTGAGTTTATGCTGGCAAATAAAATAAGGACTGAAAGTTGAAGTCACTCTTTGATCTAGTAAATAAACCCAAAGAAAATTCAGCCTCAATAACATTCTTTAAATTTATGACATACCCAGTATTATAACAAGATGGTGACAAATTCTGGTTTCTTACAGTAAATACATGATACGTTCCATACGTGTGCTTCAAAAATCAATGGGCTGTTTATAAATAAACAAAATCAAAGTGACATTTGTCTTTTTACATTTGTTTATTCATTCATTCCAATAATCACATATGGAGTGCCTGGACCAAATAGGACCCTATATACTACATAGTTTCCGACACTGTAGGGGATGCAAAGATAAATGGAATATAGACTTAGCCCTGGAAGAACCAAGATTCTGGCACTGAATTCCATACATACACAGTTTTATCAGTTGTTCATTGAACAAGGGTATCCAACTCAAGGAGAAAATGCAACTTTAACTAAAATGCAACCTAAACTCTTTTCACCTAACTCAGGGCCACAACAACCCAGTAGTAAGAGTAAAAGCTAGTATTTTTTGAGTGACTACTATGTTCCAAGCATGGTTCCAGGGCTTTACAAGTATTTACATGTCTAATCTACACAACAACCTGATAGAGTAGGTATTATTACTACTTACGTTTTACATAGAGCACAGAAACGAACTGACTTGCCTGAAGTCAAACAATAAGTTGTAGGGAGGTTATTCACTAAGGAACACTCTGTGCCCTGAAAGTAAGAATGCATCAACAGAAAATATAAAAGTGACATTAGGGAATGTAATCGAAATACCCACCAAGTTCCATGGGAGAATAAAGTGCTGCTTTAACAATGCCTTGAAGATTGTGTAGTATTGAGGCAGACAGGACGTGGGACAGCTTGAACTGGGGACAAAAACCCAGCCGCTAGATGCAGTCAGTGAAGGAACATCTTAGAAAGAGCTTGGAGGGGCCCCTGGGTGGCTCAGTGGGTTAAGCCTCTGCCTTCGGCTCAGGTCATGATCCCAGGGTCCTGGGATCGAGCCCCGCATCGGGCTCTCTGCTCAGCGGGGAGCCTGCTTCCCCCTCTCTCTCTGCCTGCCTCTCTGCCTACTTGTGATCTTTCTCTCTCTGCCAAATAAATAAATAAAATATTAAAAAAAAAAAAAGAGAGAGAGAGAGCTTGGACCACCTTTCTCCAAAAGGCCATATGTAAAAACCAGGGATCGTTTCAGAGTAGGAGTGTCTGTGATCAACACTCAGGTTTAAGAAGATTTCTAATCCTCATGTGTGTGTGTGTCTGTATGTGTCCATACATACATATACATACACACACACACACACACATATCTTTTTTTTTTTAGATTTTTTAAAATTTATCTATTTGATAGACAGAGATCACAAGTAGGCAGAGAGGCAGAGAGAGAGAGAGAGGAGGAAGCAGGCTGTCTGCAGAGCAGAGAGCCCGATGCGGGGCTCGATCCCACGACCCTGGGATCATGACCCAAGCCAAAGGCAGCGGCCTTAACCCACTGAGCCACCCAGGCGCCCCACACACATATTTTATTATAATTATATATCCAGCCTATGTAATGAAGCCTGGGTAGGTTTGGAAGAGGGAAGCAGGTACAAGAGGAGAGATTTGTCATCATGCCCAAATACTACTTCATTTATTAGCACTCGTCCATTTTTACAAGACAGTTTTCTTAATTAGTTCAATAAATTCTCTCTATTCAGAGCAACACATTCAGCTGCCGCTCTTGTGATTACTTAAGTTTCTATGTGCAAGAGAAAACAAATACACATCCAACCAGTGATACCTGGAGCCAGTGAATCGTCAATTTCCTCAGCTGTCTTAACATCTGAGAGAAATAAACAGGATCAACGTGTAATTTAACTGGGCCAATGCAACTGAAGTTACTGAACAGGCCAGTTTTGATCAATGCAATACCTTTCCTCTTTTTGTACTGCTGTCACCTTTTTAAAATTTGATTTTATATTTGATGGGTGTACCACAAAGCTTTCTGTACCAACTAGTCCTCTCAGCACAGGATGAGGTGAAATAGTGAGAGTGTTTTTGTTGAATCCATGAGTGGGAGAGGCAATTACTGTTGGATTAGAATCATCTTAAAATTAGAAGGGACCAGAGTTAATTATTCCTGTCTTTCTTTCCAGCGAGGGATACTTGCTGAAGCTCCTCGTACCAAAAAGACTCCCTCTCGTTTCTGCTTAAACACCTTCCATGGCGGAGAGCTCACTGCTTATCTTTGATGGGCTGGCTGTCCAGGCATGCAGAGGCCTCACTGACACAGGTTAACAGAGGGAGATAGGAAATAACTGGAATCCAGAAGAACTAGGTCTATAGAAACAGAGAGTGTCCCAAATGTCATGCAAAGCTAGGTGCTGATTTGGGACAATGTCAAACTCTCAGGACTTCCCAGCCACAAGGCAGAGAACAGAAGCAGCTGTGGGGGGTTGCGGGGCGTGGGGCACAAGAAGGGACCACAGTGGAAGTCAGGTAGGTGACCCACATTCAAGTCGATGATTCAGAGTACGATTCTGTGAGAAACAGTGGCAGCAGCCTTGGGGAAGAGAATGGCAGGCTCATTCATAGATGATTTTGGGAATACAGCCAAAGGTGCTTGTCCCAGTGGGGAACTGGAATGCTGAGCTGGAAAGAGACAGGAGTAGTTACAGTTTCTGGGCCAATAAAGTGTGTGGGAAGCTGTAACACCACAGGCATGTTGATGCCAATACTCACCCCAAGCAAGACAGGAATGCAGTCTGCAACAGCAAAACGCATCCCTACCTAACAAGTAGGTGATTCTAAGGTTACCACTGAACCATTTTCTTGGTCTGCACTGGCAGTCGAGAGGAAAAGACAAAGTACCACCATGTAAGCAGAATAAAACCATTCTATCTTTAGACATGTCCAGCAAGAAGCCAGAGAGGATAGGTACCAAGAATATTCCCAAATAGAACTACAAGTTGACTTTGTGTGAAGTAGGTTTTTCTGTGTTTTCAAAATGCTCTACAAGGACAGGATTAGTTTCATGAATAAAATGTGTTCATTCATCTAACAGAAAAAAATAGTAATATGGCTTTATATTTCATATTGCTAAGAGGTTAAGTGCAGAAAGCAGAATGCATGTTTTACATCTGAAGAGATGCACTCATGGTGTCATTGTTTGTGAAGATTCTACCCTATTTCCAAATTACAAATTCTTCCAGATTAGGGCCAATGTGTGTGGGATTCTTTACCAGAAGGTGGAAAAGAAAGGACGAAACGGTTTTCCATTTTCCATCCATGCAATTGAAAAAAAATAACTTGCTTAGTTTGTTTTAAAGTGGGGAAGGTGCAAAATTGAACTGGATAATTAATATTCCATGGTGAGAAAGTGGGTCCCTGGAGATAACTGCAGGAATGCTCGTATAGGCACTTGGATGACCTAGTTTAAAGGTGTTAAAGCTCTGAGGTGTAACAAGATGAATTTTAAGGTCCCAGAAACAATTGATTACACAGCAATCAATGCATTTAACTCATAAAGGAGACTCAGCCAATCCTACAGCGATTTGAACTCCTGGTTTCTATGTGTGAATTTTAAAGTCCATGCACTATCCATGAAGTCATTTTCCTTCCAGCTGGGGAAACCCTGAAGGCATTCTGTAAAACTCTAAGACAACAGTGTCTAAGCGATTAAATAAAGGCAATCAGCCTCATCAGGTTCACTTTAACAATGTCTTTTTGAAAGGCGGCGTTTTCTCTGGGTTTTAAGAGCAATGATGCTCCTTTGATAGGAGGAGGCAAAACCTACAGTATATTTAGAGGCAATAATTTACATCAGGTGACTAAACCATATAATTCTTTATATTACAGGTTATCCTTTACATTAAAGGGGAGCTGCCAACAGCTATCACAGGGAGCCGGAGAATCCTACATTTGTTTGGAATAAGCAGAGGAATGAATTGATTTTTAGCATGAAAAGGAAGGCTTTGTTGGCAAAAACCTTGAGAAGGCAAGTCCTTAAAAGAAGTTTTCTCACATGCAGTAAATAAAGCTACCTCAGCTTCGGATTTCATGAATGAGTATTGCGTGGAAATTAACACATGATGTCCCTAGAGGTAAACTACTCACTCCTCGTTTGCTTCAAGCTCTGATAAGCACACATCTCAAAAGATGAGCCTTCTTCATTATGTGTCGAAGCCTTTACAATTGCACATTTTTCAAACCAATAATTATTAGAAAATAATTAAGGTTATATTTTGAGATTTTGCTCTGATGATATTCAGGGCGATGTTACTGGAAGCACCAAACGGAAAGCAACCCACGTGCCCAATTCAACATGAGCTGGAGGAAAAAACGGTCATATACCCAATCAGGAGAAAGCTCTCACTTATTGATCTGGAAAGATTTGATGATCATGCTGTATGATCAATAACTCTTAGTGCGTGTGTATATTATATATATATATATATATTTATATATATATATATTAAAAAGTCCGAAAGCATAGAAACCAAAATGTTAAGCATGACTCTCTTTAGGTGGTGACATTAGAGATGATTTTAACAGTCTTTCTTTTTTTTACTTGCTTATGTTATTGTATTTTTCTATAAACAACTTGTAAATTTCTTGCATTTTTTTTTCCCCTAAAGCTGGTAACCCGTGATTCATCAGTTCCCTTGAATAAGGCTTAAAACCATATTTAGATACCTCAGTTAAGCAGGGTTATCCACTCTACACCTGGAAGCTATGCACATAATGAAGCCAGAACACACTTAATGAGAAAGCTATGTTATAGTCTAAGAAGTACTAATCAGCTAAAATTTTAAAAATCGCTATCTTCTTTAACCAAAGACATTAGAAATATATAAATAAATGTAATACATACTATATACAGATCGTATGAATTACACTGCAAAATTCAAAGTAATAGTCTCTCCATTTCACAGATGAGGAATGCAAGGCCTAGAGGGATCACGGGATTTATAAAAGACTGTCAAGCCCTGTCACCAGGGCCCAAGCTCTAGGCCCCTTGGCCACTTTGGTTTTTTGTTGTTGTTTTTATTTATTTATTTATTTGTTTAGCCACATTGTTTTCATGAGAAACCCACACAGGCATAGATCAATATATAAAATAAACTCTAAGGGGCGCCTGGGTGGCTCAGTGGGTTAAAGCCTCTGCCTTCGGCTCAGGTCATGATCCCAGTGTTCTGGGATAGAGCCCCTCATCGGGGGTCTCTGCCCCAAAGCAGACAGAGGAAGACACAGAGGAAGAGACAGGGAAGACAGAGACATTGATACAAAGGCTAAGTCGTAACAACCTGCCACATGGTCACTTTTTTTTTATAGAACAAAGAGAGAAGCATCTTTCATCTCCTG
>RCUC01168037.1:0-28141 GCA_003697995.1 Taxidea taxus jeffersonii
AAAAAAAAGAGAGAGAGAGAGAGAGGGAGAAAGAGTGTGGATTGCTTCTTCCTTCAGGCTCAGTAGTGCTTTTACCTTATCCCCAATCTCCCTCTCGCCCCAATAGACACTGAGCTCCCTGGAATGGGGAGTGTAGGGGCAGTGCCGTATTAGGTTTCCTGTAACCAGCTACTGTCACGAGACCTGTCACATATTGTTACTGTCTCTAACATTTATTAAACACTATGTGTCAAGCCCCGTGCACCTTGTCTTCTAGATTATATTATTTCTTTCTCCCAGACTTAAGGGGGAGGAGGTACCATTGTTACCTAACCCAATTTTTACTTGTGGGGCAAATTTATATATCAAAGTTTAGAAGCATTAAGTAATTTACATCAAAATCACACAGCTAGTCAAGTGGCAGAGCTAGAATTAGAATTCAAATAATCAAATAATCCGCGTAAAACATTTTTTACAGCATGCTACACCTAATAAACACATAATCAGTACTAGAATTATCATTTAAAGTTGGACAGCTAGTAAAGTAAAAAAGCCGAGATTGTAACTCAAGTTTATTTTATTTATTTACTTACCAATTTTGCTCCAAAATTCATAGCCCTTTTACTCTACCAGAATTTAATTAATAGGACTTATTTTTTATTATTATTGAAGTATAGTTGACATACAATGTTATATTAGTTTCACGTTAGTTTCACGTGTACAACATAGTGATTTGGCAATTCTGTACATTATTCAGTGCTCACCACATAACTGTAGCCACTATCTATCACCGATACAAAATTATTACAACATAATTAGCTATATTCCCTATGCTGTACTTTTCATCTCCGACTTATTTATTTTGTAACTGGAAGCTTCTATCTCTTAGCACCTAACCAGACTTCTTAAAGGTCATAAGAAACCTAACTATTGAACAGTTTTTAAGTTCCTGACATATTTTTAAATTTTTAAATATTAAAAGTTTCCAAAATTCTGATATATTTTTAATGTTTTTTGTATATAAAAGGTTTTGACTTACACAAAAATGCAAGGGTATGCATGACCTCATTTAGACATAAATTCAAAAAATAAGTTTGATTTCCTTCCTGAAAAAAGCCCCTCTCAGCTATCTCTACAATACGTTCTATGAATTACAGAAAACTATTCTGCTGTTATTACTGATTACCTATCTGGCTACCCCAACCAATATTTCAGTTCTATATTCCCAGATTATAAATTGCTAGATTCTCATAGCTCCTTCTAAATTCAATACATTGCGCGATCACATGACACCGCCTCTGGAAAACACTATTCTTGAAAGGGATGTGGAAAAGGCAGTTAACTTAGTATTATGATGAAAGCTGTTTTGATCTAGTAATGGGCCTCTGGAAAGGCACACTTTGAGAACCTTTAGAGAGAAGACTATTTAGACAAGGTTTGTGCTTCAGGATTCCTCTATACATTGTTAGCATAAGAGGCCAGAGTGAAGAAGGAAAAGTTAACAGCATGGAGGCAGTCTCTTTTTCTTCTATGCCCAGTAGTGCAGAGTGTCGCCGTAACCCAAGATGACAACCGTCACTTGCATTTCAGTCCGTACACTGACGTCACACAACGCGACAGCGACGCGCTCTCTCCCGGAGAGTTCCACTACACTTCCCAGAATGCTTTGCGAACGGCGAAGCCATTGGTTGGTGCCGAGGGAAGTGCACTTGACTGAGCGGAAATAGAAGATCCGGGAGACTGGGAAGGTGAGAACGTGAGGGACTGGGGAGCTGTGAGTAGGTACGTGGGATTGTCCGCTTTGGTTGTGAGAGACTCGGCTACAGGACGAACTGTTGGGAAAGGTAGAGTGGCCCCTCCGTAATCTGGGGGCCTCAAACTCGCGTTCTTCCTCTAGACCTGGGGGCAGGGAGAAATAGAATATTGCTGTGGAGGCGAAACCTTAGTATTAAGATCTTGCTGTTTGAAGTTTTCTTGGGACGAGCTGGGACGAATTCGGGCCATTGTCGCGACACCAGGGGTCGTTGGCGTGATTTTGCCGCGACCAGAGGGGAGAGGGGGCGGGGCTGCTGACGGTCTGACTCAGCTTCTAACAGCAGTGGTTTTCAATTGGCTGTACATTAAAATCACCTGTGATGTCTTTTTAAAAATACAGGTGTTCTGGGCCTAGGTCAGACCAATAAATCAGAATCTGTGGAGAATAAGATGTGGGCAGCAGTACTTGCTAAAGCGTCCAAGTATTATGTTGTCTAGCCAGGGTTGAGAACCACTCTTTTAGTGCCTGAATCTGACCTCCACGGGGATCTTGAGTAGGATCAGCTGCGCCAGGATTCCCCTCCCACTATAACCTGCGTTGGTTCTGCAGCACATATTTGGGTGAAGTTGATGATCACTAGGCACCGATTGCGTTTTGAGCTCCATCAAAACTTATGCTTGAGCTTCATACGGCCTGAAAAGGCAGGCCGGCATTTTTTTTATTTACGACCTGGCTATTCTGAATAAAGGTTAGGGCCGTTTCATTTTCTCGCCATTGTTTTAGCTTATCCTCTTTTTTGCTACCCGGACAAAATTTGAGCGGTGGACCCAGGAAAAGCCACATTAAAACCCATCTCAGGGTGGAAGGGAGGGGGAGGGGGAAGTCTCTTTTTTGCTTATATGAAATTCTGAAAGGGGAGTCAATAAAATGTTGGCATTATTTACGGGCTTATGATATCCAACATTTTTATAACGAATTTCGGTGAAAGGAAATTAGGGTGTGTTTTGGGTTTTGATGCAGAAGTTTCTTTATGTGTAATAAGTAGGATTTTTTTTTTCCCAAATACAGGTTTCCCTTGCTATCTGAAAGTTGAGCACCCCTGTCAAGCCTTTCCTAAGCTGAAATGGCATAAAGCAAAGATTATCCACATGCACCACCTCCCTTTCCAAAAGGTGGAGTTACACTACTTAGCTTTTATGAAAAACCTGCATTAATATTTATCTGTTTTTACTAATTGAAAGAAATCTGAAGGGGATTTTCATGTTTATGAAAACTGTTAATACTAACGTAGATTTCTTAAAAGCTGAGTGGCATAAGGCAGACTTTTGGAAAGTGGTGGATGTTTGTAAAAGCACCATTACCTAACATATTTTCTTTTTTTCCAGAGCTTCAGCTTCACCTCCCTCACTGACACAGCATGGGGGAGAAGTCAGAAAACTGTGGTGCTCCAGAGGATCTCTTCAATGGTTTGAAAGTTACAGATCCCCAAGAAGCAGAGTGTGCTAGCCCTCCAGTTTCCAGTCCCAAAGATCACCATCTCCAGAGCAAGCTGCTCAAGGATGTTGAGTCTCATTCCCAGGAAGACCAGGGAGAAGAGGAGTGTTTTCATGACATTAGTGCCTCATTTGAGAAGGAGGAGCCAGGAGCGGACAAGGTTGAGAACAAACCTGATAATGTGAATTCTTCTGAACTTGATGAAGAATACCTAATAGAACTGGAAAAAAACATGCCAGATGAGGAGAAACAGGTAAATATTGTGCATGATCTGCCACATAAACTGCTTTTTAAATTGAATAAATGTGGTTGCTACAGTATCATAGGTTGGGTCATATCTATGGTAAAGAGTTACATGCCCATCTGTGTCCATTTCACTTCAGTAGTGATGGAACTCAGATAAATCAGTAGCATGGCGGGGAAGCATTCAGTCTCTGCCTAACAAACATTTCCTCTCTTTTTTTTTTTCTTTTTGGTCAACTTTGAGTTTTTATGTCTGTTTTATATAATATTGTTTTTTAACACCCATATATACCTTTTAGCTTTTTTTTTTTTTTAATGACCTTGGTTGGGGGGGGCGCCTGGGTGGCTCAGTGGGTTAAGGCCTCTGCCTTAGGCTCAGATCATGGTCCCAGGGTCCTGGAATCGAGCCCCGCATTGGGCTCTCTGCTCAGCAGGGAGCCTGCTTCCTCCTCTCTCTCTGCCTGTCTCTCTGCCTACTTGTGATCTCTGTCTGTCAAATAAATAAATAAAATCTTTAAAAAATAAAAAATGACCTTTTGGGGCTCCTGGGTGGCTCAGTATTTAAGTGTCTGACTCTTGATTTTGGCTTAGGTCATGATATCAGGTTGGTGAGATCAAGCCCTGCCTGAGGCTCCAAACTGGGCATAGAGCCTGTTTAAGATTCTCCCTCTCTCCATCCCTCTCTGCACCCCCAGCCCTTAAGGAAAAAAGAAAAAAAAAAAAAAAAGGACTTTACTGATGGTTAGCTGGACTACTACAGGCTGAAATTTCTGTAAGGGACATTTTTTGGTGAGACTTTAGAATTATGGTATGTTGCCTATTTGTGTTAATTCTTTGATAGCAATAAACCTGAATATCCTAGTGGTAGTTTGGTTGCAGAGGGCAATGACTCGGGCCTGTGTTATTTACATAACATTCTTGAGGAACAGAATTGTGTGTGATAGTAGTTATTTTTGTTAAGCACCTATAGTGTACCAGCCACTGAGCTTAAAAAATTATTTTGTGTTTTCATGTAATCTTCACAATATACGCATGAGACATACTGTTAGCATTCCACACTGGAGAACAAAACTTACTAACTTGCCTAAGATCACACATCTAATAAACGGTAGAACTGATTCTCAAACCCAGATCTGTTTGATTCTAAAGTATAATGTAGAATTTAATAGCAAAAATAGCTCTTTCTACAAAGCAGGTACACTAATAAAATGTACATTTTCCTGTTCCTTTGCCCCTGGGCCACATCCTTAACTGGGTAAGCCTTCACTTTCAGAGACAGAAGTCTCGGTATCCGCCCACATACCCTTCCTTCTCATCTCATAAGGGAGGTCATCTGAAGAGTTACCATAATATTTGAGCTTGTCTCAAAGAACTTGAATGAGATCTATAGCTTAGGCTTCTGAAGAACTCACTAAACAGGTTATGCTATTTGGGTAACAGGCCAAGATACTAATGTGCATTATTAACAATGGGAGTGGGGAGGTAATGTGACATGGAGAGGAGCATCTTGTCTCTCCTTAGGCATTTTTCATTTTCAAGTCTGTTAGTTTTAACATGCATGTATTAGCTTTTGTGCTGATGTGTGCCATCAGAAGAGAAGAATAAAGGGCAAAAATGATACAGTTTCATAAACTACCTCAGCAGAAATGGCCCAGAAAATTAAATCATATACGGTTTGATAATTAGGGAGATGATTTTCCAGGAAGTGAGTGTTTGGTTCAGCTTTCATTTCACTGGTACAGGCTTTTTAGAAACATTGATTAAATGTCTGTGTTAAAATGTTAGCTTGTTTTTCTGATACTTAATACTTAATATATTTTATATTTTTTAATATATTTTGCCCTGATACTGAATTTCTGCAGTGCCATTGGTTTGACAGTTGTTTGGTTTGGCTCTGCTTCCCATTCCCCAGTTTAGTAAAAACTTTGTATTCCTGGTCAGGAATCATATTTTAACTTCTATAAATATTTAAAATAATTTTATTGCCTATAAGTTGAATATTCTAAATAGCACAATACCTTTTAAACTTTTTTCTTCCTTTTAAAAATTAAGATGTAACTTATATATAGTGAAACTGTTCAAGTTCTGTGTACAGTTCAGCGAGTCTTGACTACTATATGTAACCTGGACTTGCAGTTAGCATCTGAAGTAGTAGGGGTAGCATTGGGGCCAGTCTGGTGGCACCGAGCCTTTAATTTATAGGATCTGACACTATCTTCAGGTGGATCATGTCCAAATTGAGTTAAGTTATAAGACAGCAGCTGGTGTCTGCTATAGAGTTGGAAGTGCTGGGTGTGGGGGAAAGTCCCACACATCCGGTCACAGAAGTGTTCCATGTGAGTTTTGACAGTAGAGAAGACACACAAGATATGTTTTCCCTTTCCAGCCTGAGGTTATAGTAATGTTTCCTTTTAAGTTAAATCCTATGTGAAAATATTTTCATACAGAAAAGTTTGGACTGATACAGGATGTGATTATTGACAAATTTTTATTTATGCACTTTTTTGACCTATAGTTGACATACAGTGTTGTATTAGTTTCAGATGTTTAATATACTCATTTGACAATTCTATGTTACTCATTTCTTACCATGATAAAGCTTACTAACTATCAACATACAAAGTTACTATTACTGATTGTATTCCCTGTGCTGTACTTTTCATCCCTGTGGCTTATAACTGGAAGTTTTACCTCTTAGTCCCTTTCACCTATTTTTCTCATTCCCCACTTTTTTTTAAGTAAGCATGCATTAAATGAACAACACAAGTTACTCCGTTTTAAGAATATAAATAAATGAAAATTGATTGTTTATCACCAGCATGAACTTGTTACCAAGCAGCATATAAAGCTGACCTTTGAGGATTTAGAAGGAAATGTTATTATAGGATCTTTGTATTGGTAAATGTCTCTTCAGGAAGATTCAAGTCTCAATAGCTAAAGCCTGTTACTCAAACTGACTTGACTTGCCCTGTGCTGAGAAGATAATCCAGGCTCAGGAGGAGTTCCAGTTCTCAGCAGAACTCATAAATCAAGAGTAATGGAGAGGAGGAGAGGAGGGGCAAAAACAAAAACAAGAGTAATGGAGGAGGAAGGCAGTGAATTTTTTTTTCTTTCTTTTTTTGGGGGGGGGGGGGGTGGGCAGCAAAGTCAAGTTTATTGAGTGATAATAGTACAAAGCTCCCAAAGAGGGAGGGGACCCGAGAGGGTTGCCTGGCAGTAAAGATTTTTTAAAACAGGCAAAATCTCTTAAGGAAAGTACTGTGTATATGTGTGTGTATATCTTAACCTTTTGTGAAAATTTAAATTGTTGACATGACTACCCAGAGGAATGGGATTTCAGCAAACATTTGAGATGTACTAGATCTGTGAAGCAAGTAAGTGATTATTAAAGGCCTGGTTGAAGTAAAGGACAAATCTGGTAGCACGTAAGAATTGTGTGCTATAATATTAGATGCAAAGATGCTTTATAGTACGGGGACTTTAAACATACTGGATTGTGGTGCTGTTGATCCTGTAATAGAATCACTTTATATGGGCTACTTGTCGCAGTGGAGTTTAGTACTCGTGTATATTCTCTAGGTTTTTTGTTTTTTTTTTTTAATTTTATTTATTTGAGAGAGAGAGTGTGTGTGAGTAGGGTGAGGAGCGGAGAGAGAAGCAGATTCCCCACGGAGCAGGGAGCCCAGTGTGGGCCTTGATCCAGGGACTCCAGAATTATGACCTGAGCTGAAGGCAGATGCTTCACTGACTGAGCCACCCAGGCATGCCTCCCTAGTAATTCTTACATGCTCACTGAAGTTTGAGGACCTCTGTCTTGGGGTCTGTGCATTGTGCATCATCTTCCTTCATCAAATAGCTGTTGAATAAATGGTGTGATTATCTTTGCCATGAGGGCCAGTAATTGATCTTACAAGTTACAGTTTATCTCATTCATTTATCTACTCCAGAAATATTTGTCTTTCTTCCATGTGTTGGACATTGTTTGAGGCTCTTAAGAATACAGTGGTAAATAAGACAAGAGGATTTCTGTTCTCTTATAGCTGGGAGATATTTTTAAAAAATTAAAAATATAAATAAATAAAATGATAAGATGAAGTGACGAGGGGCAGGATTAGAAGGATGGAAAGGACTACTTTAGATTGGTCAGGAAAGGCCTCTCTGGAGAGGTTGTATATCAGCAAAGACTGGAAGGGAAAAAGGAGTTAAATGTGTGACAGTCTGAGAGGGAAATATTCCATGCAAGGGGAGAAAGTAGTATATAGCACAATTCCTTGGCTACTGTGGGTGGATGGTGATACCATTTATAAATATGGAGAAGATGCAGGGACTTTGAGTTCATTAGGGCTCTAGTGATTTAATTCTTGCTGTAAATAAAAAAGTTTTTTTGTGGGGCACCTGGGTGGCTCAGTGGGTTAAGCCTCTGCCTTCGGCTCGGGTCATGATCCCAGGGTCCTGGGATCGAGCCCCACATCGGGCTCTCAGCGGGGAGCCTGCTTCCCCCTCTCCCTCTGCCCGCCTCTCTGCCTACCTGTGATCTCTGTCTGTCAAATAAATAAATAAAATCTTTAAGAAAAAAAAAGGTTTATTTGTAAGCCAAAATCAAGATTTAGTCATTTTAATAGGTTTTCTGCCTCCTGCCAGTTGTTTATACATGGTATTCATTTGCAAATAGGTACACACATAGATCCATTTAAGTAAGGGATACAAAAGTCTGTTGTTTGGTGAACATGTACTCAGAGTGCAAGGTTCTGGGATTTTAAGGCCTTTTCCTTAGCCTCTGAAAACATAAAGGATTGTTGGTTCCTTCAAGACCGTTTATGTTTAACCAGGAACCATTCTTGAAGTACTGGTTTGGAGCAGGAGTTCTTACCAATTCTTTCCCTACCTCTCATTTTTCCTACCTCCCACAGTACTTAATCCTTTTAATTTCCACCTTTCTGCTGCCTTTTTGCATTATTTTCATAATTATTTCCAGTGTTGCTGTAACAGTGAGCGTGTTTGCAGGGACCATTCTCTTAGTCATTTCCAGAGAGTTTTCAGTGACTTTTCTGTAGTGGCCTGCATATTCTGTTAATCTTTTTTTTTTTTTAAAGATTTTATTTATTCATTTGACAGACAGAGATCATACGTAGGCAGAGAGGCAGGCAGAGAGAGAGGAAGGGAAGCAGGCTCTCTGCTGAGCCGAGAGCCTGATGCGGGGCTCTATCCCAGGACTTTGGGATAATGACCTGAGCCGAAGGCAGAGGCTTTAACCCACTGAGCCACCCAGGCGCCCCTGCATATTCTGTTAATCTTATGAGAAAACTCTTTCTGATTTGTTTCCCTTTTATTTCATTTTTTAAAAAATATTTTATTTATTTATTTGACAGAGAGAGAGATCACAAGTAGGCAGAGAGGCAGGAGGGGGTGGGGAGCAGGCCCCCTGCTGAGCAGAGAGTCCGATGTGGGGCCCGACCCCAGGACCCTGAGATCACGACCCGACCCGAGCCAAAGGCAGAGGCTCAACCCACCACTGAGCCACCCAGGCGCCCCCACCTTTTATTTCCTTTTTAATGGGCATTCTTTTGAACTAAGGTTGCCACATTTATTAATTTCTTAGAGTTTACTAGTATTGGGTTTAATAAACACTGCTTTTTTAGTAAACACTGACAAGTGATCAAATAAAATCCTAGAACTTAAGAATTGGAAGGGACCTTAGATTTCTGACCCGAGTTTAAGTCAGGGAAATAATATTTCTGAAATGTTTACTCCAAAACATTTGGAAGTTAGTGGGTTGTTGTTGGGTTTTTGGTTTTTTTTTTAAGATTTTATTTATTATTAGAGAGAGAGAGAGCAGGGGGAGAACTAGAGGGAGAGGGACAAGCTGACTTCTCAGCTGAATGTAGAGCACAAGGCAGGCCTTGATCTCATGACCCTGAGTGAGATCTTGACCTGAGCCGAAATCAAGAGTCACTCAACTGACTGAGCCACCCAGGCATCCCTTAATGGGCTAATTTAGAGTGTTTGCTGATGAAACAGAGTGACATTTGATGTTCCTTGTGTTTATTAAGGAAGATCACTTATCATACCTAAGAATCACAGGAAATATATTAATCATGTAAAGTCCTGAGACGTGTCTGATAGCACAGACTTGCTAGTTGGCAGCCAGGAATCTGCTTTGTTAAAGAGCATCCGGGGTCATTTTGGTATAGGTGGAACTGTGGCGCTCTTTGAGAGACAGAAAACCAGACTGACACACCACCAAGCTTCGAAAACACAGATGTAACCAGTATACTGACTGCATCTAACATCAGAATAGTTTACAAATGGAATGTTTTTCTTTTACCCTCATCTGTGCTTGGGGTCTAAAATAGACTTGTTGGGCAGAATTTAAACAGCGCTAAGGTAAGGTCTATTCAGTTGAGTTTTGCAAATAGAATTTTCTGAGCTGAGAAGGAAATATTTCCAAGGTTAGTTCCTCATAGAGCAGTCATCTTTCATGAGAAATACAGGAGTTGATGAGAGGTCGGGTTCTAAATACAACTCAAATCCAGAGATCTTCCCTCCAGGCCCCCTAGACGGTTTCTGAAAGTGACTTGTGGAGAGAACAAATGTGTCTATGTGTAAGGCATCCACGTCTGATTTCAAAGAAAACAGAACTGAAGCTTTTGTTTCCTTTTTAATGATAAGGACTGGTGTCCCCAGCCCTTTCAGTGTGTAATTTTCTCATCTCACCTGGATAAAAGCAAAGCATCAAAGTTTTGTTGCATGTGCTTCCATTTTCCAGCCCTTTAGCAAGCATGTAGGGTTTTTTTTTGTTGGTAGTGGGGTTTTTTGGTTTGTTTTTGTTTTCTGAGGGGGGTTGTTTTTTGTTTTGTTTTGTTTTTAACACTCTCTTTAACCCTTACCGCGGTTGATCTCTGGCCACAGTGCTTGACTTGTTTTATTTTGTAGCAATTACTTTACAAAACTGCAGGGGGAAGCAGAGAGCTTCTGGTAGATTTATGATACATACAGCCAGGGCTGTAACCACAGATTAGTAGAATCTCTGACTTTCCCTGTTTGCTTGCCACTCAGATTGCTACTTATTACTGACAACACCACTGGGCATGGGTTATTTCATCTTCTGCTTTGAATTAAATCAGCCTCCTCAAACAGTGGAACTGCTGGTTATTCATGGCCTACCTTCCAGAACCACAATGTCACGTGATCAGAGGGAGAAGGGGAACAGTCACTGGCAAATAAGCCACAGATTTCATGGTTATTTTCTAAAGTTCAGTAATTTTTCATGAGTATTACTTTGCTGTAAGCTTTTAGTCAGCTTTTGGGACACCAAAATGGTTGGTTTTGATCATTCTGTCCAATTTATAGTTGCTTTTTAGGTTAGAGGATTTGGTAACCTCCTCATTTTGCCACATCAGAAGTCCCACCCAGTATTGAGTTTTGATCTGTGTAAGTATTTTACACATTAAAATATTAAAATTAAGCCAGAACAGATGAGGAAAAAAATTAAGCCTTAAAATGGATTACACATAGAAACAAATTAATATAACTATATTAAATTGATTACATAGAGAAGACAGTTCCAGTAACTTTGGACACAGTACTTTGGCTGTTAACCCTGAGTAGGATATATTCTAAAGTTAGAACTGCAATGAAATTTTGAACTTTACATAATAGGTTCATTATAGGTACTGATATTCGTATAGTAATTTCAGACCTTTTTTGTTGATTTTAGGATAGAGCAAATGAGTAAATATATTGCTGTTATTGGAACCAGGGCTTTCAATGTGGGAAATGGTGAGCAGGAATCCAGTGGTGTTCACTTGTATGAATACATACAAGATTCCATGTGTATGTATTCTTTTGACTCATGAGATTTGGGGTGTTTTTTTTTTTTTTCTTTTTTGAAGATGTATTTCCTGCCTTTCTTATGGAGAGGGCCTAAAAGCAGTGACTTGCTTGTAACAGGGAACATACTAGCATCCAGATCTTGGTTTCTAAATACCATTCCCCATCAAAAGGATCCAGGACTCCCTGGAGAAATGGCTGATTCCAAGGCTGGACCAGGCATAGTAAAAAGTATTGCACCTGGGACACAATATATACTTGGCAGCAAGTCCACCCTTAGGAGGGCAGACCCAGGCAAAGATGAATGCAGCTCCTGGAAGTGAGCTGGGGAGACTCAGGCAGGAAACCCCAGAGCATGGTCTAAAACAGCTCCATGGGAGGAAATGTGCAATTAGTTGAGGGCCTGGGCAGGGGCTCCTCTTGCTAGGTCTAAGGGCTGCACAGTGTTTTATACACAAGAAACCATTTAAGCATTAAGTAATATTCCAAACATTGTGCAATATTTTTATTGCATATATATACACATTTTTTAACTATATATAATGTGAGACAGAATTGAATCCCCAGATAAGAGGTACTAATGTACAGTGTGTTCAAAGAAAGATCGTGCAAGGAAGGAAGTAAACGGTGTCTCTGGGGAGGAGATAGGGTTTGTGGTAGACTTTGAAAACAGGAAAGTTTGATTTGGGCAGTTGGGAAGAAGTTACAGAAGAGAAACGGGTATTCCAAGGTAGAGATGCAAACACAAAGGATTGGGATGAAGGATAAGGTGGTGGGTGTTGAGAGGCCATAAAGAGATCAGATTGTCTAGAGGAGGGACTTTTGTTGGGTGGTAATGAGAGATAAGGTTGAGTAGATTGGAATAGTATTTTGGTGTAGTGTTGGGGCGCCTGGGTGGCTCAGTGGGTTAAAGCCTCTGCCTTCGGCTTAGGTCATGATCCCAGGGTCCTGAGATGGAGCCCCGAATGGGGCTCTCTGCTCAGCAGGGAGCCTGCTTCCCTTCCGATCTCTCTGCCTGCTTGTAATCTCTGTCTGTCAAGTAAATAAATAAAAAATCTTAAAAAAAAAAAAAAAGGCAATGAACTAATATATGTGAATACAGATTTTAAGAAGTAGAAAGCTATAGTGGTGTAGGTTATATTAAATTTTGAACTCCAGGCTGAAAAGTTTGCAGTTGTCGTAGTAACTGTTGAAATAAACTCCATTCATCAAGAGCATTGTCTCTTTGGGGTTTTCTTGACAGCTCTTGTGATGATTTATAATGCAGAATAATACCACTATTTCTGCCTGAGTTTTCAGTGATGGGGAGGAGTACTGAGTAAAAGAGGCTTGTAAAATTTCTTTGGTTTCTATTGTTATGGAAATGTAATTCTAGAGCAGATGTTTCTCTGTGAGGCCTCTGGAATGTGTTAAAAGATCTTATTGGAGGGGTGCCTGGCTGCATCAGTCTCTAGACCCCGAGACTCTTGATCTCTGGGGTTGTGAGTGCAAAGCCCCACATTGGGCATAGAGATTACTTAAAACATTGAGGAGACATGAGAGGGCTCCTAACCACATTAGACCAAAACCAGGAACGATTTGAACCTAATAATGCTGCTGAATGTCAGCACTACCAGCACATTTATGTGTGTATACTCTTGGCATTTAGCATGCTAAGTAACATCTACTCGCTACGAAATCTGTCTTTGCGTTCCAGTGGCGTTACAGAGTATGCATGCCATCTTTTGGAGAAAGAGAATGTTCCAGCAGCAGCATAAACCCTACTCTTTGTACTGGGATCAAGTTAGTCTCTTGGCACAGCTGGGAGATAGTGCAGCTTTCTCTTAAAAGTGTTATTTTTAGCTGTTTCCAAGGAGATGTTCAGCATGATATTGATAATTGCATTAATCCTCAATTTACACAGTCTGTGAAAGCAGCAGCTCTTTTCCACTGTTTACTGCTTAATGAGCCGCTAAGTTGTGATTTGTCAACCAAAAAAAATAAAATGCCTTCCTTCAAATAATTGGCTTCAGAAATATGTTCTGGATCTCTTCCGTTTACCAGTTCAACTTTTAGTCCTAGTTATAAAGACACTGAGCATAGCATAACATTTAAACTTGTCAAATCACTACTTCATACACCTGAAACTAATTAACATTGTATGTCAACTACACTCAAAAAAATTAATTAAAAAAAAAAAAATAGGGAGAGAAAGAAACTGAATTTTTCCCAGGCTGCCTGCTCAGGCTGGCCATTATCAGTAATTCCTTCTGGGTATACCTTGGATCTAAAGCTTTGCCTGCTGGTATTTTAATGTTCTAAATTTACCAAAGAATGATTAAACTCTTCATACACACACACACACACACACACACACACACACACACACACAGAAATCTAATCTGGCGGTCTGAGTGCTTCATCTGTGTTCATAAAACATTTCTGATGAATTTACAATGGAGAATAGATTATAGATCAGAAAGTAGCTTGAAGGGGCGCCTGGGTGGCTCAGTGGGTTAAAGCCTCTGCCTTTGGCTCAGGTCACGATCCCAGGGTCCTGGGATCAAGCCCCGAATAGGGCTCTCTGCTCAGCAGGGAGCCTGTTTCCCTTTCTCTCTCTCTGACTACTTGTGATCTCTATCTGTCAAATAAATAAAATCTTTAAATTAAAAAAAAAAAAGAAAATAGCTTGAAAGTAGAGTTAAAAAGGGGAGAATGAAAGTTCCTAAAGGATAGATAATAAATTCTAGTAATTTAATGAGTTGTCCTTAAAAAAATTTTTGTTTTTGAAATAACCTTTCTAAAATATTTTTTTTTAAAGATTTTATTTATTTGATAGACAGAGATCACAAGTAGGCAGAGAGGCAGAGAGAGAGAGGAGGAAGCAGGCTGTCCGCAGAGCGGAGAACCCGATGCGGGGCTCGATCCCATGACCCTGGGATCATGACCCAAGCCGAAGGCAGCGGCTTTAACCCGCTGAGCCACCCAGGCGCCCCCTTTCTAAAATATTTTAAAGATCTTTAGGACCTATGTTGCATTTATTTTTATGATTATGTAATTTTCTCTTTTAACTTATTAATATGCTACATGGCATTAATATATATTCTAACATCAAACTAGCTTTTCATTTCACTGTTAGAACATTATTGGTCATTTATGCATGGGTGTATGATTTAAAATTGGCAATGAATTTGCTATTACTTATAGGGTCTTAAGTTTATTTTAATTGAAATTATTTTATAATTTTTTTTATTTTATAATTTTTTACTATTATTTTTTTCATACCCCTTTCATCCATTCTCCCACTCCCTAACTCTGCCTCTGGCAACTGCCAGTCTGTTCTCTGTATCTATGAGCTTGTGATTTTTTTTGTGTGTTGTTTAGATTCCATATTTAAGAAAAATCATAAGCTATTTGTTTTTCTTTTATTGACTTATTTCACTTAGGGTAATGCCCTCAAGAACCATGCATGTTGTGGCGAATGGCAGGATTTCATCTTTTTATGGCTGAATAATATTCACTGTATGTATATATACAGCACAATATTGTTTTTTAACTAGGCAAAGAACTTTATTAACCTCATTTCAAAGTTTATTCCCAGGCTTCTTCACCTTAATTAGCTGCAAGGAATGAATTGTATAGGAGCAAAAACTGAAGAGAGCTGCAGTGTCCAAGGGGCTTGGGCTTAAAAATATTAAAGATCTAGATTTATCAGATCCATGAACAAAATTTCTTAAAACAGTGATAATATAAAATAGCTCCCATGGCGTTGGGTGGCTCAGGCAGTTAAGCGTTTGCCTTCAGCTCAGGTCATGATACCCTGGATCGCATCGGGCTCCCTGCTCAGTGTGGAGCCTGCTTCTCACTCTCCCTCTGCCCCTCCCCCTGTGTAGGTGCACCCTCTCTCTCAAATAAATAAAATCTTAAAAATAAAATAAAATAGCAGCTCCCAATAACTTCTTTTAAGTTTTATCTTCAGAAGTTGACTCAGTTCAGTTTGCTTCATTCTTGGCATCTTCATCAAAATTCTCCACAAGATCTAGAACTTCATCATCCTCATCCTTTCCGATGGAAAAGTGGTGCTTTTCAAATCCACAGATTGTTTGGGCGGAGCTTCAGCCAGTCTTCTTAAAGCTAGTCAGACTGTCTTCACGAAATTGGTATGAGACAGTAGCATTTCCTTCAGCTGCTGTCTCAGCATGGCCTGGAATGGTGAAGGTGTTCACTTCCCAGGTTGCCTGAACTTTGGCATTGTTAAAGTGGATCAGTGTTCTTTGGTTTGTGAACATACTCATTTCTTCAGTACCAGAGATAGTGTTTACCCCTAACTTCTTTAAGGCAAACTGAAGTTTTTTATCATCTGCTGTAGCTGTTTTCTGAGCCACCTTCTTTCATCAAGCTGTTTGTTCCTTTCCCACCACTGCACACTTAAGAGTTTGGTGAGTTTCTCCTGGTCATGAGAGTTTCTTTTCGTCTTGTTGGACTGGAAATGGGACTGAGCAGGGGACTAGGGTTGGCGTTCAGAGGATCTCAGGCAGACCTGCTGAGATTTAGATGCGTAGATGACAGCTAGAGGGAGGCTGGAAGTGATGGCTATACCATTTCTTTATCCCTTCATCCACTGATGACAGACACTTAGGTTGTTACCATATCTTGGCTGTTGTAAATAATGCTGCAGTGAGCATAAGGGTACAAATATCTTTTCAAGTTAGTATTTTCATTTTCTTCAGCTAAATACCCAGAAGCTGGGTGCCTGGATGGCTCAGTTGGTTGAGCCTCTGCCTTCGGCTCAGGTCATGATCCCAGGTGCTGGGATCGAGTCCCATGTCTGGCTCCCTGCTCTACGGAAAGCCTCCTTCTCCCTCGCCTTTGCTGCTCCCCCTGCTTGTGCTGTCTGTCTATCAAATAAATAAAATCCTTCAAAATACATACATACATATATACATACATACCCAGAAGTTAGTTCGTATGTTAGTTCTATTTTTAATTT
This sequence comes from Taxidea taxus jeffersonii, assembly GCA_003697995.1. Lineage (NCBI taxonomy): Eukaryota > Metazoa > Chordata > Mammalia > Carnivora > Mustelidae > Taxidea > Taxidea taxus. Next base: position 16,272 of record RCUC01168037.1, read on the forward strand.
TTTTTTTAAGTAGGCTCTATGCCCAGCATGAAGCCCAATGTGGACTTGAACTTAGTGACCCTGAGAATAAGACATGAGGTGAGAGCAGGAGTTGGGTGTTTGACCAACTGAGCCACCCAGGCACCCCTATTTAATTTTTTAAGGAACCTCCTTTCAGTTTTCCATGACTGTGCCAATCTGCATTCCCACCAACAGTGCACAGGAGTTCCCTTTTCTGTACATCCTCATCAAGACTTGTTATTTCTTATCTTTTTTATAATAACCATTTTAACCAGTGTGAGATGGCATTTCATCATGTTTTGATTTGCATTTCCCTGATGATTAATGATATTGAACATCTTTTCATATACCTGTCAGCCATCTATCTGTATGTCTTCTTTGGAAAAATGTCTATTCACATCCTCTGTCCTTTTTTTAATCAGATTGGGTTTTTTGCTCTTAAGTTGTATGAGTTCTTTACATATTTTGGATATTACCCCCTTATCAGATAAATGATCTGCAAATATTTTCTCCTGTTCAGTTGGTTGCCTTTTCATTTTGTTGATTCCTTTGCTGTGCAGAAGATTTCAGTTTGACGTGGCCCCATGTATTTATTTTTGCTTTTGTTGCCTTTGCTTTTGGTGTCAGGTTCAGAAAATCATCAGTAAGTCCTGTCAAGGAGCTTACTACCTATGTGTTCTTCTAGAATTTTTTATGGTTTCAGGTCTTATGTTAAAGTCTTTAATCCAGGGGTGCCTGAGTGGCTCAGTCAGTAACCATTTGCCTTTTGTTCAGGTCATGATCCCAGAGTGCTAGGATCAAGCCCAACATCGGGCTTCCTGCTTGGTGGGAAGCCTGCTTCTCCCTCTCCCACTCCCCCTGCTTGTGTTCCCTCTCGCTGTGTCTCTCTCTGTCCAATAAATAAAATCTTTTTTAAAAAAGTTTTTAATCCATTTTGAGTTAATTTTTGTGTATAGTATGAGAGACAGTGGTCCAGGGTTTTTTATTTTTTAAAGAATTTTTTTCAGAGAGCACAAGCAGGGAAGAGCAGGCAGAGGGAGAAGCAGGCCCCCTGCTGAGCAAGGACCCCCCCCCCGATGTGGGGCTCAGTCCCAGAACCCTGGAATCATGACCCGAGCCAAAGGCAGACACCTAACCGACTGAGCCACCCAGGTATCCCAGTGGTCCAATTTCTTTTACAGCGTGGCTCTCCAGTTTTCCCAACACCCGTCTACTGAAGAGACTATCCTTTCCCATTGTATATTCTTGGCTCTTTTGTCATAAATTAACTGATGGCACATGCATGGGTTTATTCCTGGCCTCTCTATTGTGTTCCATTGATCTATGCATACGTTTTTATGCTAATACCACCCGATTTTAATAACTAGCTTAATAATATAGTTTGAAATCAGGGACCTTGGTGTCTCCAGCTTTGTTTCCCTTTGTAAGGGTTGCTTTGGCTGCTTGGGGTTGAAATCGCTATTTTTATTTGAGTCTAGTGGACGCGCTATGCTGTATTAGTTTCAGGTGTACAGCATAGTGATGCAACACAGTGTTGTTATGCTGTGTACACCACAGGTGTAGCTCCCATCTGTCTCTATATATCACTGTTATAATATCATTGACTAATTCCTTAGGCTGTGCCTTTTATTCCTATGACTTATTCATTCCATAACCGAAAGCCTGTATTTCCTACGCCCCTTCACTCATTTTGCCCAGCCCCCAACCCCCTCCCTGCTGGCAGCTGTCAGTTCTTTGTATTTATAGGTGTGTTTCTGGTTTTTTTTTGTTTATTCACTTGTTTTTGTTTGTTTAGGTTCCACTTATGAGTGAAACCGTATGGTATTAGTCTTTCTCGGTCTGACTTATTTCACTTAGCGTAATACCTAGTAGATCCATCCATGTCATCTCAAATGGCAGGTCTCATCTTTTTCGTGGCTGCATAATATTCCATTATGTATCTATAATGCTTTCTTATCCATTTGTCTTTTTTTTTTTTTTAAGATTTATTTATTTATTTTAGAGACAGAGTGTGCCCACGAGTAGGGGGAGGGGCAGAGAGAAAGGGAGAGAGAATCTCAGCCATACTCCCCACTGAGTGCAGATCCTGGTGTGGGGCTTGATCCCATGATCCTGAGATCATGGCTTGAGCCAAAATCAAGATTCGGATGCCTAACCGGCTGAACTGCCCAGGCACCCCTGCATCCGTCTCCTGATGGACAACTTAGGTTGTTGCCATATCGTGGCTATTGTAAATACGTGCTACAGTAAATATGCATAAGGGTGCATATATCTATTTGAATTAGTGTTTTCCTTTTCTTTGGGTAAATACCCAATTGTGGAATCATTGAATCATATGATGTTTTTAATTTTAATTTTTCTGAGAACCTCCATACTGTTTTCCACGCTGGCTGTACCAATTTACATTCTCACCAATAATGCACAAGGGTTCCTTTTTCTCCACATCCTCATCAATACTTGTTGACTTCTCATCTTTTTTATTTTAGCCTTTCTAGCAGGTATAAGGTGATGTCTCATTGTGGTTTTGATTTGCATTTCCTTGATGATTAGTGATACTGAGCATTTTTTATGTGTCTGTTGGTCATGTGTACATCTTCTTGAAATAACTTTTAACTGGATTTGTTATAGGGTTTTCTTGGCTTCTAGCATCCAACTTCCCTTCCTATCTGGAGGAACTTTCCTGCATTGTAATCTTGTTTGTGGGCCAACCCATGTTCCTCATTCCATTCTATGACAGCCAAGGCCTTTGAGCTACGCTTGACTCATTGGATGCTTTCTTTTCTTTTCTCTTCTTTTTTAAGATTTGTATTTATTTGAGAGAGAGCAGGGAGTCTGATGCAGAGCTGGATCCCAGGACACTGGGATCATGACTTGAGCTAAAGAAAGACGCTTAACCAACTGAGTCACCCAGGTACCCTCATTGGATGCTTCTAACCAAGACTTTGAATCTCAACTGGGGCAAAGGAAAGGAAATAGGATTTATTTGCTACTATTACAGCCCTGTCTTGGGCAGATTCTTCCACTAAAAGATAATTAATGCTTTCTTGCTTCTTGACTTAACAGAGTTGGCTGAGTCCTGCCCTTTTTCTTAGCCTGTGTTTCAGGCCTCCCGGTGATTTTGTGAGCCCCAATATCTTTCCAGTGAATCTTCCCTCTAAATTTTTTTTTTTAAGATTTTATTTATTTATTTGACAGAAACACAGTGAGAGAGGGAACACAAGCAGGGAGAGTGGGGGAGTGAGAAGCAGGCTTCCCACCAAGCAGGGAGCCTGATGTGGGGCTCAATCCCATGGTCCTGAGACCATGGCCTGAGCCAAAGGCAGACCCTTAATGACTGAGCCACCCAGGTGCCTCTTCCCACCAAATTTTTACCTAAGAGACGGTCTTTTTGCTTGCAGCCAGAAATCTTGATAGCATAGAGAACATTATGATCTAAGCACCTCTGTCCTAAGTAGTATTAAGTAAATGTGACTACAGTCTTATATTTTGATTTCCATCACTACCACCCATTTTATTTTTTTTTTTAAGATTTTATTTATTTATTAGGCAGAGAGAGTGGCAGGCAGAGGCAGAGGGGGAAGCAGGCTCTCCGCCGAGCAAGGAACCTGCTGTTCCGAGTCCATCATGGGACTCGATCCCATGATGCTGGGATCATGACCTGAGCCAAAGGCAGCTGCTTAACCAACTGAGCCACCCAGGTGTTCCACCCATATTATTATTTTTGTATTCCCCTAGGATAGCCCTGTTACAGATATGTTTTGGCTAAAAATGAAAAAATAAAAATGAATTACTGTATATGCTGTACATCTGGCACATGGTAGATACCATAAAAATGAGATTCATTTTATACCTACCTTTTAGTTTCTTTACTGAGATTCATCATCCAGAGGATAATAATAAGGCATTTGGGAAACACCCTTGTCTTAACAGTGTTCTTACAAATCTACAGAGATATAATATTTTTACTTTGGTTCCTAATCTTAAAAGTACCAATCATTTAGGCTCCCGGCTTCTGTGCATGAAATACCCTGCTATCTATATTTCCTTCCTTTGAAGTTTTTATTTAGTCAGAAGCTTTAAGAATGAAAGTGGAGATTTTTGGATTCGCTCTTTTTTTTTTTTTTAAAGCTCTTTGAAAAGGAGGCAGGTAGTAGTCACTTGTGCCAGTTCTGCTTATGCCGACCATATTGCTAAGATGTTCAGGGCAGAAAGCACACAAGGGACTCAGCAGGTGCCATCGTGGCTCTGCAGAATAACATTCATTCTGCCTGCCCTTAAATATGATGGGTGTTTGGCCATCTGTGTGAATGTCTGAGTTGTTAGAAGAAGCTCAGAAATGAGAGATGTATCTGGGTTTCTTCAAACTTCCCCAGTAGTAGCCTGAACAAAATTATTGCCCTGACCCAACAGGTGAAGTCACTCCCTGTAGTGCACTCTGCCAATGTACTGACTGTCTTCAACATGGCAGAAACCACATAAGCCACTTCCTTTTTTAAATTATTTTACAGAAAGGTAATAGCTCATATTTATTGAACCCTTATTTTCCAGGCACTGTATTAGGAGCTTTATGTATATTATCACATATTAATCCATAAAACTATAAAACCTCATATTTTAGATTTAAAAAACTAAGGCTTCGAAAGATCTGGAAATTGTCCAAGATCATTCATTTAATAAATAGCAGATTCAATAGCCAAACTATGGAAAGAACCTAGATGTCCATCAACAGATGAATGGATAAAGAAGATGTGGTATATGTATACAATAGAATACTGTGCAGCCATCAAAAGAAATGAAATCTTACCATTTGCGACGATGTGGATGGAACCAGAGGGTACTATGCTTAGCGAAATAAGTCAATCAGAGAAAGACAATTGTATGATCTCCCTGATATGAGGAAGTTGAGAGGCAACGTGCGTGGGTTGGGGGGTAGGAAAGGAATAAATGAAACAAGATGGGATCGGGAGGGAGACAAACCGTAAGAGACTCTTAATCTCACAAAACAAACTGAGGGTTGTCAGGCGTAGTGGGGTTTGGGAGAGGGTGGTTGGGTTATGGACATTGGGGAGGGTATGTGCCATGGTGAGTGCTGTGAAGTATGTAAACCTGGCGATTCACAGACTTGTACCCCTGGGGCTAATAATACATTATATGTTAATAAAAAATTATTTAAAAAATAAGCAGATTAAGAATTTGAATTTATGGTGGTGTACATACCAGTGGGCGTGGTGTTTAGTTTCATTTTGAGTAAATGGAAATTAAGTGATACCCAAATTGCTATTCCATGCAAAAGATATAAACATAGGAAACTTAGGTTTTGTGTTTTAAACCTCAAGAATACAATTGATGATTAGCCATATGGCCACATGCTTCTCTATGTCTGAGATTTAGATAAAACACCCAGTCCTCAAAGTCAAGTTTAAAAAAACAAAAGTCAAGTTGCTGCCTATTAAGTAGCCTAATGAAAGCTAACCTTTTTGTTCACTTATATTGTGGGAAATGATGTAATTGTCGGATCTCTTGCAGAAGAGAAGAGAAGAGAGCACTAGACTAAAGGAGGAGGGAAACGCGCAGTTTAAGAGAGGAGGTAAGACACTTGTATCGGCACTGATGTCTGGTCATCTTGATTCCTCATTCTGTCTTGGAGTATGAAGAAATACCAAAAATATTTGGAAACAGCTAGCAAACCTAAACCGCTAACAGTACATTGTTGCTTCCCAACGCCTTGGAATTTGATTTTTCACCAGGTCCAGATAACCTGCACCTAACGGTGATCAATTACATTGTGTCTCTTGGCACCTGCATACTTTTTCTTTTATGTAATCCACTATAGAATCAGAGGTAAGGCAGACTTCTCATCTGATGCTTTGGAAAACTAATCTGGAACATTAAGAGGCTGTTTGTTTCTCTGACGTAAAAGCAGGGTCCCCCTTCCTCACTTGGAACAATACTGTGAAAACTGGCCCAGTGGTTCCAGCATGGCCTGGAAAGTGTTTTGCTTGTACTTTAGTCTTTCATGTGCCTTTTTCTTTGGCTGCCTTAAGTAGAGAGGTGTTCTGCATGTCCTTCTGTGTTTCTTATATTTGCTTAAGAATAATTAGTGTTCATTCAGTTAATTTGTGGGAACTATTTGATCTTATAATAACCTTCCTTCACATATGTAAAGTGTATATGCTTTAGAAGCATAACAGAATTGGGACGTCTGGGTGGCTCAGTCAGTTAAGCCTCTACCTTCAGCTAAGGTCATGATCCAGGGTCCTGGGATGGAGCCCCTAAGCAGGGCTTCTTGCTCAGCAGGAAGCCTGCTTCTCTCTCTGTCTCCCGCTCCCCACTACTTGTGCTTTCTCTCTAACAAATAAATAAAATCTTAAAAAAAAAAAAAAGAAGAAGAAACATATCAAAATGCATATGCTTGGGGCATCTAAGAAGAAGAAGAAACATATCAAAATGCATATGCTTGGGGCACCTGGGTGGCTCAGTGGGTTAAGCCTCTGCCTTCGGCTCAGGTCATGATCTCAGGGTTCTGAGATCGAGCCCTGCGTGGGGCTCTTTGCTTGGTGGGGAACCTGCTTCCCCCCACTCTCTCTGCCTGCCTCTCTCTCTGCCTACTAGTAATTTCTCTCTCTGTCAAATAAATAAATAAAATCTCTTTAAAAATGCATATGCCTTTAAAAATTTATGCTCATGTTGATGGATAATTAGGTTGTTTCCTATTTCATCTAATATTAATAAATCCACACTGTTGATTAAGTAAAAAAAAAAAAAAAGCATATGCTTTAGAAAACTAGGAATAGTAACATTTTCCCCTACTTTTTAGATTAAAAATTTTTTTCCATACATCTGATGTAGTAATCATTACTTTTTTTTTTCCCTAAGTACTAATGGTTCTGATTTTGAAAGCTTATCTCTTTGTATTTTAGTGTTAAATATTTCACACCTGAGAAAGGCATGAACAGGCAATTTTCTTTTAGTACCCCGACCATAATTCTGTGTATGGCAATGAGTAAATAAATTTATCACCATTTTCTCTTTTAAGGTCTTTAGCCAACTACTGATTTCTACATTGTTGCTCTTAACTCCATAACATGTGTCTCCAGACATTTTAAGGAAACAGTTTTGGCCAGCTTGACTCCATGAAAGCATATCTTTAATGAAAATGCATACATAGAATTTTTGTCTTTATCCCAAGCCATTAATCCCAGATTTTAGTCTCTTTCATCTGTCCAGTTCTCTAATCCCCTTTCGTTATTCCTTACTAAATTGATAAGCCAAATGAAAGTTAAACATACAGAACATTCTACTTGAGACCTTTGTTCTGTGAATGGAAGGCTATGCCTTCTGAGATACTATCGAATACAGTAATAACCAGGAATAAAATCATAATGACCTCTCATCTTTTACCTTATCCTCAGATTATATAGAAGCTGAGAGCTCTTATAGTCAAGCCCTTCAGATGTGCCCATCCTGCTTCCAGAAAGACAGGTCTATTCTGTTTTCAAATAGAGCTGCTGCAAGGATGAAACAGGTATGTGTCTTTGACCTTTTCTTTTTAAGAAGCACATGAACTTGCAGTGTTTTCGTAGGATAGATTCTGTTTCAAACTAGCAGAGGGACTGTGACTCTTTGATCTTGGGGTTGTGAGTTTGAGGCCCATGTTGGGTATAGAGATTAGTTAAAAATAAAATCTTTTAAGAAAAGAAAAGGGGCAGGGGCGCCTGGGTGGCTCAGTTGGTTAAGCAGCTGCCTTCGGCTCGGGTCATGGTCCCAGCGTCCTGGGATCGAGTCCCACATCAGGTCTCCTGCAGGTTCAGCAGGGAGCCTGCTTCTCCCTCTGCCTCTGCCTGCCGCTCTGTCTGCCTGTGCTCACTCCCGCTCTCTCTCTGGCAAATAAATAAATAAAATCTTTAAAAAAGAAAGAAAAGAAAAGGGGCTTAAAGTTGCTGCTTCCGTTTTCCTGCACATGTATTTCCCTGATGTAAAGGGCATAGGGAAGATAGGAAAGTATTTTGAAAAAATATGAGTCAGATTACTGCTAACATTCCTTATGAGAGTGGCTAATTGAACGCCTTCATGGAGAAAGGCTGACAAAGTCTCCACCAAACTAGGGCAGGTTAATGAAGCAAAAAGCCAAGTAGTGCATGTCCTAGAAGAGCTGCAGCTGCTTAATTTAGGTCTCTGGAATTCTCAACAAAGACTTAAAGGGAGAAAGAAACACCAATTAAAACTCTGGACTTGGGGGTGCCTGGGTGGCTCAGTCATTAAGTGTCTGCCTTTGGCTTGGGTCATGATCCCAGAGTCCTGGGATGTATCCCTGCATCAGGCTCCCTGCTCAGCTGGAAGCCTGCTTCTCCCTCTCCTACTCCCCCACCTATGATCCCTCTCTCCCTGTGTCTTTTTCTGTCAAATAAATAAACAAATCTTCCAAAAAATTTTAAATAAATAAACAAAATCTTCCAAAAAAAAATAAATAAATAAAACTCTGGGCTTGAAATGCTTATTGCTAGGATTCTGATTCTCTGCCAAAGTGTGGACCCAGGGAGAAATGTCCAACAGTTGGAATGAGAGGTGCCCCTAAAATGTAAAATAGGTGTCGGAAAGTTCAAGAGCATTTTATATTTCCGAAGGATTGAGAACCGAGTTAATGAAGACTAATAATGTTCAGGTGTATTGGTTTTGTACAACATTGGTACTAAAAGTTAGGTTTGTTGGTACTAAAAGTTAGCCACCTAGGTGGCCCAGTTGGTTAAGTGTCTACCTTGGGCTCAGGTCATGATCTCAGGGTCCTGGTGTCACAGGATCACAGGGTTCTTGTCTCACGGAGTCAAAGAATGAATCCCACAGACACAGAAGGGTGAAGTGAAAGTTCACTAAGTGAACGTGAGAGCAGAAAGCAAAGAAGAAGCTCTCTAGAGGGAGAGAGGTCCTGATAGGGTGTCACTGAGGGCTTTTAGTGTCAGTCTTTTATTGAGAACTGACTGGGAAGCTTGTGGCCTTGAGCTTCTTGTGACGCCTTGATTTGAGCATGGACTATTGATAACATCCTTAATGACTTAATTCCTTGAGGTTTGGCCATTTTCTATGATAGTGTAGCCACCAAAGAAAAGTACTCCCTAACACCCGAGGCCAGGTGGTCTGTTTCCTTATCTCTTGTTCACTCTGGTTTAACACTTCTGCCTGCCAGGAATAGTGTCAGAGCCCAGCCAGGGGCCCCCTACCTCTCCCTGCCTATACCTTAACCCTGTCCTTATTTACTGGGATTGAATACCACATTGGCTCCCAGCTCATTTGGGAGCCTGCTTCTCCCTCTGTTGCACCCACTCTCCCCCCTTCCTGTGCTCACCTGTAGGCACTCCCTCTCTCTCTCACTCAAATAGATAAAATATTTTTTTATTTTTTTTTAAGATTTTATTTATTTGTTATAGAGAGAGAGCGAGCGAGCACAGGCAGACAGAGTGGTAAGCAGAGGCAGAGGGAGAAGCAGGCTCCCTGCTGAGCAAGGAGCCCGATGTGGGACTCGATCCCAGGACGCTGGGATCATGACCTGAGCCGAAGGCAGCTGCTTAACCAACTGAGCCACCCAGGCGTCCCTAGATAAAATATTTTTTAAAAAATAAAATAAAAGTTAGATTTTTTGCTGATTTGTCTGTTATTCCTATTTAGTCAACATAGTCAATTTCAGTGGATTGAAATGATGTGAAAATTTGGGGGGGAACCACTTGTTTAAATATGGCTATTTATATCCAAAGCACAAAGAGGAGATTATTTAGCATACCTTTAAGCAACCACAGAGCAAGGTCAATATTGGGTTAAATGGTTTTTTTGATTGTTTATATCAGGTATTTATTATGTTACTTTCTCTAGTTGCCTGAAATTCTCTAGTGCCTCTACCAAAGTAATTTTTGATGACCAGGTTTTTTTTGTTGTTGTTTTTTTAAAGGGGTGGGATGGGGAGTACTTGAATGACTGCATATGAGGAAAGGGTTTGTGTTTTATTTTTTGGTTCTTTTTGTATGGTTTATTATTGGCTTCAGTTTCTGAGGTGAAGTATTTTTAGAGTGATTCATATCAGATGGGAGAAGAAATAATTCTAGAGTATACAAACAGACATTTTGTGTTAAAAGAAATAAAACAGGGGCACTTGGGTGGCTCAGTTGGTTAAGCATCTGCCTTCGGCTCAAGTCATGAACCCAGGCACCTGAGATCAATCCCCCTCAGCAGGGAGACTGCTTCTCCCTCTCCCTCTGCCATTACCCCCTTCCCCGCTTGCTCTGTCAAATAAATACAATCTTTAAATAAAATAAAATACTTGTTTTAAGTTTACATAGAACAATATTCATTAACATATTTTATCACTGATCAGAATTCACACTTAGCTGGAAAAAATCTTTTGCTTTTGCTTCTTGGAGATACCTTGTCACATTCTCAGACTGGAAACTCATTATGAAATGAGATCAGGGATGTCTTCGATTTCAGGAAAAGGCCATTTGGCTCCTGAGATTTGGGATTCTTTGTTTCCACGGTTGCTGAGTTATTGATACTGCTTGGGTTGAGCTAGCACAATCGACCAGTTCTTAAGTTAGGAAAATGTGTATGGTCTTGCTGGTCTTTTGTCTGTCACATCTGAGGAGAACTCAGAAGAAGTAGTTTTATGACTATTTCCTATATGAAGGATAGGTATGTTGGTGCTTTTAAATTGTACTCTTAATTTTTTTTTTCCACTAAATTATTTTTTTTTAACATGGTACTTTTTTTTTTTACTTTATTTAAGCTTTATTTAAACATATGATGTAACCCCACCACCCTCACCCAACCCCTCTTCCCCCCACCCCCCTCAGTTTGTTTTATGACATTAAGAGTCTCTTTTGGTTTTTCTCCCTCCCGATCCCATCTTCTTTCATTTTTACTTTTCCTACCACCTTAACTCCCACCCCCGTTGCATCTCCACTTCCTCATATCAGGGAGATCATGTGGTAGTTGTCTTTCTCCAGTTGACTTATTTCGCTAAGCATAATACGCTCTAGTTCCATCCATGTCGTCGCAAATGGTAAGATTTCATTTCTTTTGATGGCTGCATAGTATTCCATCATATATATATACCACATCTTCTTTATCCATTCATCTGTTGATGGACATCTAGGTTCTTTCCATAACTTGGCTATTGTGGACATTGCTGCTATAAACATTCGGGTACACGTGCCCCTTAGGATCACTACTTTTGTATCTTTGCGGTATATACCCAGTAGTGCAATTGCTGGGTCATAAGGTAGCTCTATTTTCAATTTTTTAAGGAACCTCCATGCTGTTTTCCAGAGTGGTTGCACCAGCTTGCATTCCCACCAACAGTGTAGGAGGGTTCCCCTTTCTCCACATCCTCGCCAGCATCTGTCATTTCCTGACTTGTTCATTTTAGCCATTCTGACTGGTGTGAGGTGGTATCTCATTGTGGTTTTGATTTGTATTTCCCTGATGCCCAGTGATGTGGAGCACTTTTTCATGTGTCTGTTGGCCATCTGGATGTCTTCTTTGCAGAAATGTCTGTTCATGTCCTCTGCCCATTTCTTGATTGGATTATTTGTTCTTTGGGTGTTGAGTTTGCTAAGCTCTTTGTAGATTTTAGATACTAGCCCTTTATCTGATATGTCGTTTGCAAATATCTTTTCCCACTCTGTCAGTTGTCTTTTGGTTTTGTTGACTGTTTCCTTTGCTGTGCAAAAGCTTTTGATCTTGATGAAGTCCCAATAGTTCATTTTTTCCCTTGCTTCCCTTGCCTTTGGCGTTGTTCCTAGGAAGAAGTTGCTGCGGCTGAGGTCGAAGAGGTTGCTGCCTGTGTTCTCCTCAAGGATTTTGATGGATTCCTTTCTCACGTTGAG
>RCUC01168038.1:0-62860 GCA_003697995.1 Taxidea taxus jeffersonii
GGCTACCTGCGCAGCAGCCCGGAGGCCTCGGCTGTGTGAAGAGCCAGCCTGAGCCTGAGAATAACGTGGGCCTTGCTTGAACCTCACCACCCTCTCCCCACAAAAAGGCGAGGGACATTCTGGTTCAAAGCTTGTAGGCACGTTCCCATGTGACCCTCTAGCTCAGGAAATGGGAACTTCCTAGACTTTCATCTATGGCCCGCAAAAACGGAGTTGCAACTAGCAGGTGCATACCTACCAAGGGGGCCCCATTGTCACCCATCCTGTGTGGTATGGAGGACAATCCATTATTCCATTCTCTGGGCTCATGTCCACACACCCTGTCCAGTTGATAATACCACCTTCATGGGACCTGGTGTGGTACAAAACAACAACAACAACAACAACAAAAAACTCCAAAACAAAAAACATGGGCACACCAGCCTAGCCCCAGGAAACCCCGTGTGTGGTTCTCCGTTGCCTCCACTACCCTGGACATGTAGCTATTCTCTCTGGGACAAGCCTTTCCATCTTTCAGGTAAGAAGTTTAGATTAGAATGGCACTCTCCCGACTTTTTTTTTTTATAAGTGGGAGCCTTTTTTAAATTAAAAAAAAAAAGAACGAATATTTAAAAAACTGAAATCTTAAGGGCACTTCAACATCACGAGCATTTAACAGTGAAACACCACTGCTGAAATAGAGAAATGAGTCCACCTCCTGACTCCCTGTCCCCCAGCCCCCCACACCCCCACGGTGCCCAAAAATGTGCCCGCCCGGAGGAGCCTGCCAGAAACCCCCTTCCCTGGATGCTCATTAGGATCACCCTGTAGCTCCAGGTGACTTCCCTTGAGCAGCGTTCTTGGGGCTTCAGGTCTCCCCTGGACTCTCTGGAGACACCGTCAGCCGAGCTGACATAGCAAGAGGTGTGAGGTAGGGCAAGACTGGGGGGCTTCCGGGAGATGTCTGTGGTCCCTAAGGGGGTTGGTAATGCTGTTTGCTTTCCACACGGTCCTTCCAAGAGGCCTCTGAACCTAGGCCGTGTACAGGCAACTGTCACTAAGTGTGACCAGTGGTCGGGGAGTTGATACTTTCAGGTCCCAACCAAATGGTGTGCAAAGTTGTCCCCGTAGATGCAGGGCACTCTGAGCTGCTTAGATACAGAGCCTGCATTCGGGGCCTGATCAATGAGTGTTTGCTTTGGCAAATCCTTAAGCCAGGCACTGATGCTAAAATCAGAGATGGGTATCGACCTTGAGCCAGTCCCCTGCAAACATTCACGGATGTGAACACCTCAGGGGAAATGGTACAACATTGTGGTTTCAAAGCCTGGCCGATAAAGTCGTATAGAGTCACGTCCAATCCCCCAACCTGATTTCTCATCTGTAAAATGGGAAAAATAACAAAGACACCAATAGAGCTGTTGTTTGGAATAAATGAGAGAGCATCTGCTCCCGTTACCATTATTATTCATGTCACTTGGACCTGTTTCCAAGTAGCTGTCCCCCGATGGAGGCATCACACACAGAGGGCACACATTGCTGCAGAAAACACTGGAGAAGCGGCCCGGCCATTCCTTAACCTGGATCTAATACCCACCTGTCTGTCTGTTTTAAATACTAAATACTCTGAATATAAAATTATAGAGATAATCTGAGGTTCTCTAGATGATATTATCTGCCTGCCTCCAGATAAGATTTTTTGCTTTCAGTAGGCATGTGGGCCAGGGCCAGATTATCTTAATCCACCCTCCACGAGCTGATTCAAAACTGGTTTCAGTCTTTGTGAAGGCTGGTCCATTTCTGAATCATCACTATGCCTGGGGCGTTAGTAACCCCTCAGTTGCCCCAACCAAAAGCCTGAAGTGTGCACCAAACCCCCTGCTCCTTGTCAGGCTCCGAAGGCAGGGCTTGCTTTCCAGCCTCGCAGGACTCCTAGAAATTCTGCTTGGTAGCTCAGCCTCTCAACTGGCACTTAGAAATTACAAAATGCCTCAGTGGGAAAGGAAAGGGAATGCTGCCCTCTCAGAATTCCCTCCTCTCCTTGATTTTGGCTCTTCAAGTCCTAGCTGCCTTGGTAGCTCTCTGATTCCTTCCACAAAGTTTTTTAAAAAATATATTTTATCCAGTTTTTCTAGTTGTTCTCAAGGTAGGGGTTGATCCACCGTATTGGAAGTAAAAGTCCATATTTTAATTTTAATGCTCATTTGGGTACTTTTAAAAACTGTCCTGTTTTCCTCTGCTTCGTTCATTTAAAGGCCTCCCTGGGATGGTTGGGGGTAGTGGAAATTCGTGCTTTGTGTGCCAATCTCAGGTCAAATTTCTGAAGAGGCAGAAAGGTACAATGTGAGACAAGTGTTCAGTCAAGGATTCAGGTGGCCCGTTGTCATAAACCAAAGGGGCAAGGCCACAGAAGTCTTGTTCTCTGGAGCTTTCCTCAGCAGCTGAATTCTGAAGGCATTTTTCCTCAGCAAGTTGACAAACTAGGCTGATTAATGGTAACTTTTCCTCCAAATAATACAGTTTAGAAACAAGGGAGGAGAGCCACCTCCTGGTAAGAAATATGGTGGTACGTTAGAGACTCAGGGAGATTTGTGGAAGAACCCTGTGGGTCCCCAGAACCGGGGTCTGAGAAGGGGCTCACACTCAGCAGGCTCCTGTCCCTGTCTTCACCCCACCTTCAGGGAGTGCGGCTCCCATCTTATCCCTTTCATGCACTGGGTTTCTGAGAAAGGTTTCCACCATGTGGAATCTGAGAAATTGTTCCGTCAGCAAGCCACTCAGAGTTCAATGGCCTCATCTTATAGATACACTGAGTCCTCAGGAGATGACCTTCCCAGGACCTTACAAAGCATTCCTGGTAAAGCCAGGGCAAAACCCGATTTCCCTGACCCCAATCCAAGCGCTTTCTACCACCTCACACTCTGTCACTTTGAGATTCCGTTTCCCAAAAGTTTGTTGCTTGAAAAAACTGTTTATTTGGGGGCGCCTGGGTGGCTCAGTGGGTTAAAGCCTCTGCCTTCGGCTCAGGTCATGATCCCAGAGTCCTGGGCTGGAGCCCCGCATCGGGCTCTCTGCTCAGCAGGGAGCCTGCTTCTTCCTCTCTCTCTGCCTGCCTCTCTGCCTACTTGTGATCTCCGTCTGTCAAACAAATAAATAAAATCTTTAAAAAAAAAAAAAGAAAGAAAAAAGAAAAAATTGTTTATTTTAAGGGCCAGGTCCAGTGTTCTTTTTGTGGGGCTTTGTGGGCTCTTCTCACAAACTCCCCCAGCCCCCAAACTCCCCAGAGGATATGAATTGGTTATGGCTGGTGGCATTTTCCTGACAGGAAACCAAAGGCAGCAAAGCTAACTGGTGCTCTGCCTCAGACCGGCCCAGGAGACTGACTCACTGTGTGACATGGACAAGTCCCACCACTTCCCAGGTCCCAGTTCCCTCCTCCATAAAATGAGAAAACCAGAAGACTAAAGATCTTTGTACCTTGTTACAGGAGGCTCTTTGCAGAGTCCCCTGACACCCCTGAGTCACCCTGACTGAAACCACCACGTGATGCTTCCTTCTCTTGGGAAGCTGGTGACGTCAACAAACCCAGATTATTGGTCCATTCCGAGAGAGGAGCTTCATTTCTGCCACAAGGAGGAAGAGATCACATCCGTGTTATGAGCTGAATTGTGTCCCCCCAACATTCACATATTGAAGGCCTAACTCCCAATACCCCCAAATGTGACTGTGCACGGAGATAACCTCTGCAAAGACAGAGGTTAATTAAGGTAATGAGATCATGAAGGTAGGTCCTAGTCTGATATGACTGGGGTCCTCATAAGAACAAGACGGTGGTCTACAAGCCAAGGAGAGAGGACTCAGGAGAAACCAAACCTGCTGACACCCTGATCTTGAACTTCTTGACTCCAGAACTATGAGAAAATAAATGCTTATTGTTCAAGCCACACTGTCGCGGGTACTTTGCCCTGGGCGATGAGTGCAGTTGGCAGATTCCCTGCTTAACGGTCCCACCCCTTCGTGTTCGCTCTCCTGACAGTGTCTCTGTCCATGCATCGGAAATCCCTCCCTTGAAATAAGTAAAATAAATAAAGGTGTGATGAGATGATAACAAGGGACCTATCTTTTCTGCCCCGGGAAAAGGGTCACAGCAACTCACACACAGCCTCTTGCCAGGAGCGGCACTGGCTGTCCTTGCTAAGGACCGGGCCAAGATGTGCCAGCAAATCCTCTGGGATCTCTGCCAGCTCAGGATCCAGGACTGCTTGGCTCATTGAAGAATCTCACTCTTGGCAGAGAGCTGGAGCCATGCAGGTAGGACAGGGGGACGACTCGGCATTGCATTTGGTAGGAAAAAAATGGAACGCGAACCCCATAGCTGGTCCCTGCTGTTCAGTGTCCTACAATCCCTAGCTCATTGGAGTAAAATAAACCCAGGTACCATCTGGTACAAGAAGGCGACATTGGCCACATCTGTCACACACACCCTAAGACACACCTGACTGGGATTACAGACTCAGGGTTAGATGGAGGGAGGCTTTATTGTAATGGGGGAAAAGAACAAAACAAAGGCTTTCAGTCGGAAATATGTATAAAAAACTGCAAAGTCCTCTGCTTAGCCAAGAAATTGTCAATCTGGGATCAATAGCAATGACTGACATGACGGGGGCCCCCTGGGCGCCCCTGTCATCACACAAAGGTCTTCCCCTCCCCTGAGTTCAAAGGCCAGGGAGAGAGCGTGAGGGGGTGGGGGTGGCAAGCCTGAGTTCAGATTCTGGATCTCTGAGCAAAAACTATCTAACTCAGTCTCTCTGATCCTCAACTTTTCCATCTGCAGAATGGGGATAAGGATATGGTTCTCACGCCTGTGAAGAGTGAGATAATGCCGGTGAGCACTGGACGTTCAGAAGGCAGGTAGCCTGTGATTTCTCCACGTTACAGAGCAAGCCCCTTCCGCTGGTCCCGTATCTGAACCAGACATGCAGCATGCACAGAGGCACTTGCCCCACATGCCTGACTCCTGATTGCATCCTTAAAAATGGGATCAGGTTTACTCAGTCTGAACGGGGCTCAAAAGAATAAAGAGGCTGTTTTCCCTTGACTTGTGAAGACCAGAGGGCGGGTTTCATCCAGGTTTCAAAAAGACTGGGAGGGGCCCCTGGGTGGCTCAGTGGGTTAAAGCCTCTGCCTTCGGCTCAGGTCATGATCTCAGGGTCCTGGGATCGAGCCCCGCATCGGGCTCTCTGCTCAATGGGGAGTCTGCTTCCTCCTCTCTCTCTGCCTGCCTCTCTGTGATCTCTGTCTGTCAAATAAGTGAATAAAATCTTAAAAAAAAAAAAAAAGACTGGGATCCCCTCCATCAATGAAGAGTGCGATTTTAATGAGGCTTGCTGAGAGCCTCTTTAACATGCCCAAGCCCCGCTGGTAACTGCCCTAAGAGCGCAAGTCCACTGGCAAATAAACTAAAGGAGGAGGCTTTGGTCCGTAAGCAAGGTTTGCCGAGATCACATTCAAGAGCACCTACAATCCCAAACCCCTAATTAAACAGGAAGGGAAGGTCAGCACAGGGAGAGATACTCTTGTTTTACAACAGAATTCATTCCTCCTCCACTCTAATTAAGCAACACAGAGAGTTTGTCCTTATGGGTACTGGTGATTTTACATCACAGTCCGAGATAAGAGTTGCTGAGAAGCTAATGTCCCCTAATCGGTCTCCCACTGTTGTCGGGGCTAAAACCAGACAAAACCCAAAATGCCTCAACATGAGCCATAGGAGATGGCTCTCACATGTCATGATCTGAGACAGCCCAGAGGCTATCCTGCCCTCCCGTATCTCTTCCACGTTTGTGTCGGGCACAGTCCCCAAGAGACCTGTGTCAGAATGCACACAGATTGCCAGAGAGAGATGTCGGCCCCCGGTCACTGATTACCACGTCTGTCCTGCCAACTCACCTTCATTAGGAGAGAGGTTTGCTCTAATAGGGCAAAGACACTGTCTCATTGAGGTAGGAAAGTCCAGGAAAGATGCTAGAAAATGGGGTCACCAGGCCTTGATGGGATGCCTGACGGGTCCCCAGTCTCCCCTTGGGCTCGATCACACAGCCTTGGGGGCTATACAGACCTGTGGAGTCTTCCTCATTCTTGAGGTCTTTTGACCTCGTCAGCATGGTAACTTCTCCCAGAGCTCTCCAGTCCTGCCTTTGCTCTTCTTTCAGTGATAGTTCGGGTGACCTGGAAGGTAAGGCTGGATGCAGCCTTGCCAATACCCCTGTGCCACACACCAGGAATGCTAATGAAGGCAGATGTAACGGCTTTTGTGTCTTTTTACTCCCCAAGAACTATCTAGAAGGGCGACTGTTAATTTTTTAATCATGTTAGAATGCCATCCTGGTTTATGCTTCATTGCAAGGCTTGAATTTTTAAACTCTGAAGCGACGGTTCTGAATTTTCTATTTTGCCACGTGATGTTGAGGAAAGTGATAATATCCATAGTCCATGAAGCCCCCATGTTCCCAAGCACCAGGCCTGGCCCCAGGAAAGATTTTAGACTCCTCCATCTTCTCTCGGCCTTTATGGTTCAGGTGAGGAAATAGAAATTACGCAGAAGGATGAACAGTGGATCAAAGAGAAAATCGTGGGGTTTTCTGGAAATGGAAAATGCTGGAGGGGACACGGACATGTGCCCTCCAGGACCTAGACTTGAGGGAAATCTGATTGCTGAGGTAAACTATAAATCTACACAGGACAGGTCAGGATGTGGGGAAAGTCTCCTTCCAGAGAGAGAACGGCTCCTAAGGCAGGGAAACTTGATTATCACCTGAAAGAACATATTTGTATCTGAGAAATGAATGTGTCAACCTAAAACGCATGTGGGTTCCCTGAGGAAGCCTTGGAAAAATAATCAGAGAGACAGACATGGTAACTGCAAAGGCCATGGTCCCCCCAAAGCAGGGTGTCCTTGCCCCAGTGTGTGCCAACATGACCCTTTGGGTAATGGGCCAAAAATAGAATGTCTATTTATATCTTGTTTATCCTTTACAATTTCTATGTCGGGTATACTTTATAAGGTACAAATCTGTTAGCCCGGCAGAAGATGCTTTATAAATAATTGAGTAGGTTTATTTGGTATTCATGCTCAAATGTTGTTTCTGGTCAAGCACATGTGATACTACCGGGGTCTGGAGGTAACAGTAATATCATTCATATGGGCTGAATTTTGTCCCCCCAAATTCCTGTGTTGAAGTCCTAACCTCTGAGGTACTCCACGTACCTCAGAACGTGACTGGATTTGGAGATAGGGCCTTGAAAGAGGCAAGTAAGATAAAATAAGGTCCTATGGGTGGGTTCTCATCCAGTATGGCTGGTGTCTTTATAAGAGGAAATGGGGCAGAGGGATGATTATGTGAAGACACAGGAGAGAGGCCTCCGAGGGTCCCAACCCTGCCGACATCCTGAGTTTGGACTTGGTAGCCTCTGGAACCATGAGGAAATGTTTCTGTTGTTTAAGCCCCCCAGTCTGTGGAACTTTATTGGGGTAGCTACAGCAAGGACTGGGGTAGCTACTGATACAAGGACCCTCATACTCTCCCATCTGAATCAAATCCTTCCCTCCTTGCGATCCTGTGGGTTCCCAGACTCCTAGCCTCACTATTTCTCATCTACCTCCTGGTGGAGTCCTTTTGTAAGCAGCAAAGACTGTATCAGGAAATGCGTCTCCCCTCCCTGGTCCCAAAGGACCCCCACCCAGCCTTCTGCTTGCCCCCTTCCTCTCGCACACCGGGCTTTGGAGACCCATGTTCTAGCCCCTTCCAGGACCGAGGCTAGGTCTAGTGGCTTGTCCAATTTCACCAAGTAAGCTGGCAGCTAAGTCAAGACATGTCCAAATCCATCCCTAATTATTCAGTCTATGACCTAAGCAAGCACATGTCTCCAATGTCTGCCAGTGACCTTAAAGCCTTTAAGCCAGGGACGCCTGGCTGACCCAATCGGGGGAGTGTGTTACTCTCGATCCCCGGGTTGTAAGTTTGAGCCCTGCACTGACTGTGGAGATCACTTTAAAGTAGAATCTTAAAAAAAAAAAATAAATTGATCAACTTCCTCTCTCCTAGAATAAGTGTCCATTAGCAGCCTGAGAACAACGAAGATTTAATTAAAATTGTCAGTTGCGAGTGTGAATGTCTTCCTTTCACCTGAGATGGTGGCTGGAGTTCATCTGTCCTGCTACCCCAAATTTTATAACTGGTTGGTTGTTGCACAATCAAAAACCTTCAGGTTTGGGGCGCCTGGGTGGCTCAGTGGGTTAAGCCTCTGCCTTCGGCTCAGGTCATGATCTCAGGGTCCTGGGATCGAGTCCCGCATCGGGCTCTCTGCTCAGCGGGGAACCTGCTTCCCCATCTCTCTCTACCTGCGGCTCTGCCTGCTTGTGTTCTGTCAAACAAATAAAATCTTTAAAAAACAAAAACAAAAACAAAACCCTTCAGGTGGTACAAAATGTCTGCTCCGAATCAGGTCACAGGTTTGAAAATCAAGCCGTTTCGAAGAAGTTGTGAGTCTAGCCACACTGCCAAAACCTGCTTCTCTCGGTGTCATTGGCCATGCACATGCGGACAGTACACTCCAGCGGCTGAGCCACAGTGCATGAAAATACTTGGCAAAAATGAAGCAGGAGATATTTTGATCCAAGTTGTGATTTCTGTGCAAGACACACAAACCCGAAGAATACGAAATTCTTCCTGGGAGGTGCTGTGGACCTCCCGAGGGCAGCAGACACTGTGGTGAAGAAGGCACACTGGCTGGGAGTGTGCACGGCCTCAGGTCAGGTATTTAAATCCTTTGGCCTCAGTGGCCCCATCAATAAAATGGGGCTTACAAAGCTTCCTCACATGGGTGGTATAAATAAGCACTGCGTTTGCTCCTCAAAGCTCAGGAATCAGAAATTGCTTTGGAAAGAAGCTGGAAGTTACCTGACAGATGAGTGTGAGCGCATCGTCTCTGTCCTTGCCGCCCCATGACAAAGCGAGCTGCCGTGGGGGGAGGCGGGTGACCGAAGGCTACCATCATGGCTCACTTTTCCCTCAGGTGGGAAAAGTGGGTGGGTTGTTCTCCACCCCCCTCCAACCCCATCATAGAACTTCCTCTTTTCAGAGGAAAGAATGGGGATGATTTCAACAAATAATAACCCGAATGTCTGAATAAAATTTGCAGAAACAATTGATTTTCCTCCCAAGGACTGGAAGTGGCGCGGGCAGTTGAGCAATAAAGGAGCAGCGGTAATTTTCTGCCCCATTTCTACAACAGCAACAAAAACATGATGGCAGGAAACAACGCCAAGTGACAATCTTCATTTCCTTCCTTGGGGATAGAAAAACACATCTGTTTATTAAGTCTTTAAAAACTGTAACCACAGATTGCAGCAACGAGACAGGGCGGCGAAGAGATGGGTTGGGGGAGCCAAGTGTATGTGGCAAGCAGATGAGAAGGAAGAGAGGAAGGTGGTTCCCAGGAGGAAGAGTCGGGGGCCAGTCCCCGGGAAGGGCAAAGGGAGGGGGGAGCAAAGAGCGGGCCTTTACATTGAAAACGCTGCCATGAGTGTGTTTTCCTGGGTGGACTGGCAAGCTCCCTAGAAAGGGAAGATTGATACAAGTGGGGAATGTGTGCTCTCTCTAGCAAACCATGTGTGTTTCCAGCCTGGGGAGAGTGTGGAGTGATGGATGGCCATTGACCCTGCATTGGGAGGACTGGAAGGAATCAGTCCTAGTCCCGCACCTTCCAGCTCTCTCCATCTTGACCAAACATGTAGTGGAGCCTCATGTGTCCTCCGTCCCTGGGCCAGGGCCGCTCCACCTGAATTCATTTTACCAAAAACTGAGGCTTGCCTATTTAAATTTCACATATTTATGTATGTCACGTTTAATGGGGTTTTTTTTGGGGGGGTGGAAATCTTTTCAAAATTAATATCAGATCTCCCTGTCTTCTCAGCATATCATGAACTTCAGTGAGCGCATTCAGAGGGCAGCGTTGTCACGTGGTGGGCACTGACTGAGCGGGGTCCCACACTTGCTGCTTTTTATAGATCAAGGTCACCGATGTGAACACTGCTGATGGAGGGAGGCTTCTGCTCAGGAAAAGGGCTGTGTTTTCTGAGTGTGTCTGGTTTCTATCCACCGCCCACCTTCACCAATGGTCATTTTGTGGCCTCTTCTCTACACTGCCTTGCTCACCCAGACCCGATGCCCTCCCTGGATAACAGAATGGTTCTTAAAACTGCCTACCAGAGAGTTCCACGCTGGTATCCAATAGGCCACAGCACCTGCTTGAATTCCCTAAACCTCTTCCTCCCACTCTTCTCCATCTCAGCAAGGGACACACCATCCTCCACAGTGGCTGCAGCTCCCAAACATGGAGCTGGCCTTGACAAGTTCCTTCCCTCACTCCCCACCACCAGACCATGAGCAAATCCTGTAAGTTCAACCTTCAAAAGAAACTGACTCCTCCTCACCTTCTCCAATGCTACATCCTTGCTCCAAGCCACCATGTCCTCTTTCCTAGATTCCTGCAAAGTTGGCTCCCTGGCATCCCAGGATCTGACCTTGCCTCTCTATTCTCAACACATAAACCAGAGGAATCCATTCAGGGATGTCACTCCTCAAAGTCAGTCTGCATCCCTATTACCTCTCTGACCTCATCTCTGTATGCTCCCCGCCTCATTCACCTACCTCCACCCACCACCCTTGTCCCTTGCTGTTCTTCATGCAAGCCAGATACCTTCCTGCCTCAGGGCCTTTGCACCTGCTATCCCTTCTGTCCAGATGCCCTTCACTGATATAGGCACATACTGGGGCGCCTAGGTGGCACAGTTGGTTGAGCGCCTGTCTTGGTTTCAGCTTAGGTTGTGATCTCAAGGTCATGAGACTGAGCTCCACTTCCAGCTCTGTGCTTGGGACTCTCTCTCCCTCTCCCTCTGCTCCTCCCTTGTGCCCCCACCACTGCTCTCTCTCAAATACATCTTTAAAAAAAGATATGGTTCTCTCAGCCTCAGATCCTTACTCAAATATTACTTTCTAGCAAGGCCCCTTGTTTTGCTCTCCTTCCTCTGCCTTATTTCAACAATTATCACCATAAGATATAGTTTGCTTATGTATCTTGTTTATTGTCTGTCTACACCAGCTGGAATATAAGCTCCATGAGAATAGTGATTTTTTTTCTCTTTTGTTCACTTTCACTCTATCCCTAACCCCTAAAATAGTACCTGGCACATAGTTGGTTATCAATAAATATTTGTTAGGTGAAGTATTTTTTTTTAACTGTAGTAACTGAACCTCCTTCCAGAAATACAGGGTAGTGATTATGAGCATGGATTTTAAAGTCAGACAAATGAAGATTCAAAAACTGTCCCCCCCCCTTTTTAGCTGTGTGCCCTTGGACAAGGTATTGAACTTCTCTAAATGTAGTTTTAAGATCTTTAAAACAGATAAGATGTTGTACAAAAACCATGTAAAGTACTGAGCACAGAACGTGGCAAACTGTAGCCCTTCGAGTCCTAAGAGCTGTTCTGGGTGTTTCCCCATCTGCCACTACCATCATGTTGCCTGTTAACCAGGAAACTGCCACTCCCACTCCCTGACCCCAGTTTCCCCTAAACCCCAATGTCTTCTACATACTAGGACCAGAGTCATCTTCCAAAACAGAAATCTAATCGGTAATATGGACATCCAACATTTTTCTCCTCCAAAAAAGGAACAAAACTGACCATAAATTGTCAAACTAAACTTTGTCAGAACTCTGGAATTAGCCGAAGGCTTGCAGTAATCTGAGAAGCTTTTCTTCAGTGTAAGTGAATAAATCTTGCTTAGAACAGTGAGGTTTGTGGTCCTTTAACTGTGGCCCCATTCCACTCTGCCCATCTCCAGTTCCGTTGTTGCCTTGAAAACCAAACACAGTAAAGCTGGTGGCCTGGCAGCCATCAGAGGGATGGAAATCAGGCGGGAGCTCTCTTAAAGCCTCATTCCCAGGAAACTGCCATGATCCAGTCAACCTGGTAGTTCCCTGGAAGACCCCCACTTGTGAGATCATCTTTATCTGACCTGACTTGAACTCACTCTATGCAAAAAGCCTTTTCCCCAGGGGTGTCTACCCACCCCCACCAATTAGAGGCAACTGTTTCACTTTGTGGTGGGTGCTCTGTGGCTGCCGGAGGCCTTGAATCGCAGCGGGGTCACACCAGCAGCTAACCAGAAAGCTTAAAAGGAAAAGCTGAGGAATGCTTCTCCATCAGAGCTTTAGAAGCCCTGGCACGTTCCTGGGCATCTGGACAGCCATATGCACGTGCAAGGCCGAGTGTCTGCTCAGAGAAGACCTGGGAAGGCCCTGAGCTCTCACCCCCAGCTGACCTCAAGGCTCTGCACAAGCGGGAAGTTGGCCGCTGTCTGCTGAGTTCGGAAGATGTGCCCCAGAGCACACACAGAGCCTCTGGGTGGTGACCGGGAGATGTATGGGTCACAGGAATGGAAGGAGAGTTCTGTCCATTCACGAAGGACCCCGGAGCAAACTGAGCAGGGGCTTCAGTGGCTAAACATGCCAAAAATGATAGACTTTACAGACTTCGTTCAGAAAGGGTATTAAACAAAACAGCAAACCCCTTACCAGGGGAGAAAGGCCTTCATCCACCTGGCCCCTGGCAACCCCTTCTGCTTTCTCCCGCACCTTGTAGCCCCCACCCCACCTCACCTTACCTCACTGTTTCTGTTCCAAACACACCACCCTCCCTCTCACTCTGGGTCCGGGGACTTGCTGCTGCTCCTGCTCCGGCCTTGCTCCTTGCCACCTCCCCTTCTCACCTCAACACCCGTGCATCGTGCAGCGGCTGGTCCTGACTCAGGTAGCCCACACTCCTCAGGACACTTCCCTGGACCTATTCCAACTGTGCTAAGTGTCCCTCCAGAGGGCATGCCCAGCACTCTGTGCTTAAGCTCTTTATGCTTCAGCTCTAGGGGCAAAAACCCTCATTTATTTGTCTGCTTCTCTTACCCATCCTGGAAGACAGGAGCTGTGATTCCAACGGCTTGCACGGTGCCTCTTCATAGCAGGGCTAGGACGTTCGCTGAAACTGTGACCTCGTGCTAAGACAAGGCACTCCTAAGTTAGCACTCTGCAGGGCCAATTTTGATCATTTTAGCCCAGTCCTGGTGAGGACTCCCCTTTAGTACAGAGAGTATTAATAATAAAGGGCATCTTTCTTGAGATTAAAAATGAGAGAGAGAGAGAGAGAGCGTTTTCCATTTCAGAGCTGCTTACAGGCAGAACAGGCATGGCTTGTCTTTCCCATCTTCTGTGTCTTTGAGTCCCCTCCTCCCCTTGCCCCCAGCAGCCTGGGGCCGCATTGACGCAGCAGATGCTGGGACGTGGAAGACACAGGCTCTCCTGCAGAGGGAGCTAGGTGTCCCATGAGGGAAAGTGGGGAAGGAAAATGGGCATGAGTTAGGAAGTGAGGGCCCAGGCATGGGCCCGGGATACAGGGGCTGTGCTCACAGGGACAGCGCCCTCCTTGGAAGACAGAACTTTTGTCTAAAGAGAATCACGGAAAGGAGGTGGGAGCACCTCCCTGCAGGAGAAACTGGAAAAGGCTGGAAGGAAGAACAGCCAGGACTGGCGGGGGAGCCACGATGTGGCCCCGGGCCTGGGACTCCAGCCCCACAGCTGTTTCACCTCATCTTCCCACCGCACCGGGTCCTTCATAAATGCCGGGACAACTGACAAGTCCTGTGGCCACTGGTAAGTGACCAGCATGAAGTTACCAGACTCAGGGGCTCTCCTGCATCCTCCCCAGAGGTCCCCCTTTGGGGCCACACGACATCGAACCATCCTCCCGCACCTGCGGGCTCCGGGCGGCCCAGATGGAGCCCTTTCATCCCAGACACGCAGGTGGGGCCCCAGTAGCCACTGTCAGAAATGGCTCAACTGTGAGTTGTGTTCTACAACATTTAAGAACTCCACTCTGCTGTAGAAGCCTGCCCCTGTTGTCGCCCAAGAAGTAAGACTTTCTCAAACTAAGAAGTAGGGGGGGGGGCGCCTGGGTGGCTCAGTGGGTTAAAGCCGCTGCCTTCGGCTCGGGTCATGATCCCAGGGTCGTGGGATCGAGCCCCGCATCGGGCTCTCTGCTCTGCGGACAGCCTGCTTTCTCCTCTGTCTTTCTCTGCCTCTCTGTCTACTTGTGATCTCTGTCTATCAAATGAATAAATAAAATATTTTAAAAAAAAAGAAGTAGGAGGGGATTAGAACCCATTGCATTTCATCACTTTACGGTGGCATTCTGACCTGACTTGGGAACAAACAGACTTAAAACAGTATTTCACAAGCAGCAGCAATCCTATTATATCCTGAATTTTAAGAGCCTTTAACTTTGTCTTTCTTCTCTAAGAGTGTAGTGTGAGCATGGGAATAAACTGGGGGGAAGAATGGCGTTCTTTGTTTGCTAATGTGTTTTCCTTTTACTCACTATTGTGAAATGTAATTAATAGATGATGTTTAATGATCCATATTAACCTCTCTACAGGCTCTGCTGAGCATGACAAATGTGTAGATTATAACTTTTCAGTTTTCATTGAGAAGATAAAACATGAATATATTAAATTTATATTTTAATCATGTTTTTCTACATGAGGCCCTTAATTTTTTAATGTTGTTATTGACAAATACTAGTTACCCATTTTCCAGCCAGTGCTGTCCTTCCCCTTTAGGGTGTCATCAGCTTGAGGCACAGTCTTGACTTCCCAGCTGCAGGCTCCCTGGGGCTGTCCCAGGTGACAGCGCGAGTATCCAAAGCAGCTCGGGCGCATGCTCCTTTCCACCTTAGAGAACCACAGAGCAGCGCAGTGCTCCGGTTCAGGGAATTAAAGGTTGCTACTTTGGAATCCGATGCCTCTGTATTGAATGAACTCCTCAAGACATGTCAAGGATTGCAAATTTACTTCCTGTCTCCACGACACATCATGGAAAGTTCTGAGCTGTGAAACAGCCTGTCCTTTTATCTTCAAAGCTTGAAAGCTCTTGGATCTAAGAAGGAAATGGCTTGAGTTGAAAAAGACTATTTGATTTGAGGGTGGGTAAACACAGGGTTACCAAAAAACTAAAACCAAACAACTTTTAGCCTCATAAAAAACCCACATCGTTATAAATCTGCTGGTAACTCAATGCCACATCCAAACCAGGCATTCTGCTGTTGGAGACTGCAAATCCGGGGTACGAAATAGATGAGGGGGGACGACAGCTCATGAGAGCTTCTGATAAAATGGGTTAGGAAAACATATTTTGGGGGGTTCCTGGGTGGCTCAGTAGTTAAGTGTCTGCCTTCAGCTCAGGTCATGATCCCAGGGTCCTGGGATCGAGCCCCGCATCGGGTTCTCTGCTCAGCAGGAAGCCTGCTTCTCCCTCTCTCACTCCCCCTGCTTGTGTTCCCTCTCTCACTGTTTTTCTCTGTCAAACAAATAAATAAAATCTTTTAAAAAGTTTTAAAAATTTTTAAAAGGCTTTAAAAAAAAAGGAAAACATTTTGGAATAGGACCGAGAACCATGAGATAATGACAACATGGTCCAAGATAATCTTGCATGCACACACGTGTGTGCCCATACATGCAGTCCACACACCTAGCAGTGTTTGCAAAGTCACTTGCCAACCAAGTCAACAGGCGTTTTCACTAATCACCAGGGCTGGGCAGGACTCTGACTGATGAGATCTGACCACAGTGATTTAAGGCACCATTGCTATTATTATCTGCCTATTAAATTACTAATTGTATGGCCTTAGGCAAGGTGTCCAGACTTGCTGAGCCTCAGTTTCTTAATCCATGAAATGGGTTAAATAATTCCCTGTATGCAGGATTGTTAATGAGGATTAGCACTAACACAGGGGAAGCATCTAGCAGAGTCCCTAGAACACAGAACCTAATATCCAGTACTAATCGTTACGGCTTTTGTTCTTATTTGTAAAAAGGGCAGGAAGGTAAGGAATTTGAGGAAAATGAATGTCAATGTTCTTTTAAAAGGAATGTCCCAGGACTAGAGTAGTTTTACTTTAAAATGTTGCCCACGGGGTTCTATCCTTTTAGATTTTTAGGACAGAGGCTGTGTGTGTGTGTAATAAAACCCACATAAATAGCTATTTCCATATCTTTTAAAATGTGTGAAATTGCATGTTTGAAGGCAAGGATAGGGTTTCTGCTTTCCTGTTCCAAATGTAAGGAACTTGGATGTCCTCCCTCCTAACTACAAGTAAAAAGCTCAACAGACTAAAAAACGAGCAACTCTTCTTGGGTCCATAGAGAGGGGAGGACACAGGGCAGACCACTGTCCCTAAGGCTGGAGAGACATCCGGGCAACCACTGGCTGACCAGAGCAGGGACCCAGGAGCCTGCGCCAGGACTGACAAATTGCTGGAGGCTCCGTCCAGACGAGTCTGAGAGTTAAAAACTCCAGGGGAACCTGGTCACAGCACCCCCCCCTCCTCCGCCAATATTACCCCTGGTAAACCGACTAGGTTCCCACAGTAAATATCGGAGAGAAATTCCCCTGGGCTTCCAGAAAGTAGGAGGAGCCTAAGGAACCATTCTAAAATATCCCAGAGCACTATTTTTCTGAAAACAACAACAACAACAACAACAAAAAACAGCCCTCAGAGGAAACTAATTCACCAAAGCCTTCCTTGCTTGTTATCAGGGCCTCACTGGTAAGGAGAAGGGGAATATCCAACTCCAGCCCAGTCCTGCCATTCTGGTCTACCTAAAGGGAAAGGAAAAACTGAGAAACACTTGTAAAGCTCACAGTGCACAGGGACAGGCGTACTAAGAGACTGAGACCTAAGGACAGGATGACAGAACGCTCCCCCTCTCCCACCCCTCACCACCATCGCACCAGAGAGCTATTAGGGCAGCCTTTTATACCCGGTACATCATGTTCAGCTATCAAGAAAAAATCACAAGGCACACCAAAAGGCAAAGAACACAGTTTGAAGAGACAGAGCAAGCATCAGAACTAGACGTGGCAGGGATGTTGAAAATATCAGCACGGGAATTTACAACAACTATGAGTAATAATAGGCTGAAGGTTCTAATGGATAAAGTAGACAGCAGGCAAGGACAGACTGGCGATGTAAGTAGAGAGATGGAAATCCTAAGAAAGAACTGAAAGGAAATGCTAGACATCAAAAACAGTGATACAGAAATGAAGAATGCCTTTGATGGGCTTATTAGTAGATGGAGCTGGATGAGGAGTGACTATCTGAGCTGGAGGCTATGTCAATAGAATCCTTGGAAACCGAAAAGCAAAAAGAACAAAAGCTGAACAAAATAGAGCAGAATATCCAAGGAGTGTGGGAAATTCCAAAAGGTGCAACATGTATGTAACGGGAATGGGAAAACCAGAAGGAGAAGAGAGAGAGAAACAGAAGAAATATTTGAAACAATAATGACTGATAACTTTCCCCCAATTAATGTCAGACATTGAACAGATCCAGGAAGCTCAGAGAATACCCAGCAGAATAAATCAAAAAAACAAACAAACAAACAAAAACAACAACAACAACAAAACCCACCAGACCTCACTTTATCATTTTCAAAGTACAGAAAATCAAAGATCATTTTGTAAAATCCTGAAAGAAGCCAGAGGTTAAAAAACAAAAACAAAACAAACAAACAAACAAAAAGCTTACCCATGGGGCGCCTGGGTGTCTTAGTCAGTTAAGTATCCGACTCTGGGTTTCAGCTCATCTCATGGTTGTGGGATCCAGCCCCAAATCGGGCTCTGTGTTCAGTGCGGAGCCTGCTTCAGATTCACTCTTTCTCTCTTAAATAAAAAAAAAGTCTTTTTTGGGACGCCTGGGTGGCTCAGTTGGTTAAGCAGCTGCCTTCGGCTCAGGTCATGATCCCAGCGTCCTGGGATCGAGTCCCACATCGGGCTGCTTGCTCGGCAGGGAGCCTGCTTCTCCCTCTGCCTCTGCCTGCCACTCTGTCTGCCTGTGCTCGCTCCTGTGCTCTCTCTCTATCTGACAAATAAATAAATAAAATCTTTAAAAAAAAAAAAAAAGTCTTTTTTAAAAAAATCCTACCTATAGAGGAACAAGGTTAAGAACTGCATCCAACTTCTCCTCAGAAACCAGGCAACCAAGAGAGTAGAGCAAAATGTTCAAAGTGTTGAGAGAAAAAAACCTACAATTCTGTACCCTGAAAAATTATCCTTCAAAAGCCAGGGAGAAGTGGACTTTCTCAGACAAACTTTTGGGTAATTTGTTGCCAGTAGACCTGCTTTTTAAGAAATGTTAAGTGGGGGACACCTGGGTGGCTCAGTGGGTTAAGCCGCTGCCTTTGGCTCGAGTCATGATCCCAGTATCCTGGGATCGAGTCTCACATCGGGCTCTCTGCTCCGCAGGGAGCCTGCTTCTCCCCTCCCCCCTCTGCCTGCCTCTCTGCCTGCTTGTGTGATCTCTATCTATCAAATAAATAAAATCTTAAAAAAAAAAAATGTTAAGTGGCTCAGTCAGTTAAGCATCTGACTCTTGATTTCAACTCAGGTCATGATCTCAGGGTTGAGATTGAGCCCCTTGATTGAGCCCCTTGTTGAGCCCCCTGTTGAGCTCCATGCTGGGCCTGGAGCTTGCTTAAGATTCTCTCTCTCTGCCTCTCCCCCGGCCTTAAAAAAAAAAAAAAAAAAAAAAAAGGTGGGGGGAGAAATGTTAAAGAAGTTCTCCTGAGAGAATGAAAATAATGTAGGTCAGAAAATCAGCTCTACATAAAGAAGGAAGAGCCTCCAAAAAAAGAATAAAGGAAGGTAAAATAAAAACTTTTTTCTTATTCTTAATTGATCTAAAAGATTAACAGTTTAGGGCACCTGGGTTAAGTGGTTAAGTTAGTGGGTTAAGCCTCTGCCTTCGCTCAGGTCGTGATCTCAGGGTCCTGGAATCGAGCCCCACATCGGGCTCTCTGCTCAGCAGGGAGCCTGCTTCCCCCTCTCTCTGCCTGCCTCTCCACCTACTTATGATCTCTCTCTCTCTCTCTGTCAAATAAATAAAATCTTTAAAAGATTAACAGTTTGTTCAAAATAATAATAGCAACAATGTATTTGACTATTTGTGCTTATGTATGTGTCTTATGTTTGTATATATCTGTATATATACATATCTTAATGTTTGTTTAAATGTTAGTGAAATGAACAATACCAATGATACAAGGGATG
The DNA here is from genome assembly GCA_003697995.1 of Taxidea taxus jeffersonii. Classification (NCBI taxonomy): domain Eukaryota; kingdom Metazoa; phylum Chordata; class Mammalia; order Carnivora; family Mustelidae; genus Taxidea; species Taxidea taxus. The sequence continues at coordinate 19,198 of RCUC01168038.1, forward strand.
GGAGGAAAGAATTGGGGTTATTTTGTTTTTACAAGGTAGTCACACTACCTGTAAAGTGGTATACTGTTATTTGAAAGTAGACTTGGATTAGTTATAAATGTATGCTGCAAACTCTAGGATAACCACTAAAACATGCTTTTTAAAAAATGTAATTGATATGCTAAGAAAAGAAAGAAATAGAATCATATACAATGTTTGATTAAAATCACAGGGCAATATGGAGTGCCTGGGTGGCTCAGTCCCTAAGCATCTGTCTTCGGCTCAGGTCATGATCCTAGGGTCCTGGGATGGAGTCCCAAATTGGGCTCACTGCTCAGTAGGAAGCCTGCTTCACCTTCTCCCAGTTCCCCTGTTTGTGTTCCCTCTCTGCCTCATGCTTGTATTCCCTCTTGCTCACTCTCTCTCTGTCAAATAAATAACTAAAATCTTAAAAAAACAAAACAAGGGGCGCCTGGGTGGTGCAGTGGGTTAAAGCCTCTGCCTTCGGCTCAGGTCATGATCCCAAGGTCCTGGAATCAAGCCCTGCATTGGGCTCTCTGCTCAGTGGGGAGCCTGCTTCCCCTTCTCTCTCTGCCTGCCTCTCTGCCTACTTGTGATCTCTGTCTGTCAAATAAATAAATAAAATTAAAAAAAAAACATAAGTCAAAAGAAATGTGGAAGACAAAAATAAGAACAAAGAACCAGGGCAAAAAATCAAAAATAGTAACAAACATTATAGATATTAATCCAACTATACAAATGATCACTTGAATGTCAACGGTCTAAATATACCAGTTAAAACATAGAGATTGTCAGGATGGGTCAAAAAACACAACCCAACTATCTATTGTCTATAAGAAATCCACTTTAAATATAAAGACACATATAGATTAAAAGTAAATGGATAGAGAAAAATATAGCACGTTAACACTAATCGAAAGGAAAGCTGGAGTGCCTAGATGAATTTCAGAGCAGACTTCAAAGTAAAGAAAATTATTGGACATAAAGAAGGGCATTACATAATGATAAACTGGTCAATTCTCCAATAAAACATAATAATTTTTAATGTGTATGTACTTAACAGAGCATCCAACTCACCTGAGGCAAAAATTAATAAATCTCAAGGAGAAATATATGAATCCACTATCACAGTTGGAGACTCTCTCTCTCAGAAATGCACAGACCCGGGGCGCCTGGGTGGCTCAGTGGGTTAAAGCCGCTGCCTTCGGCTCGGGTCATGATCCCAGGGTCGTGGGATTGAGCCCCGCATCGGGCTCTCTGCTCTGTGGACAGCCTGTTTCCTCCTCTCTCTCTCTGCCTCTCTGCCTACTTGTGATCTCTGTCTGTCGGATAAATAAATAAAATCTTAAAAAAAAAAAAAAAAAGAAATGCACAGACCCAGGAGACAGAAATCAGTAAGGACATAGTGGAACTCAACAACACCATCAACCAGCTGGATATAATTGACATCTATAGACTACTTCAGAATACACATTTTTCTCAAGCTCACATGGAACATTCACCAAGATAAGCCACATTCGGGTCATAAAGCACACTTTAACAAACATAAAAGACTATAAATTATACAATATGTACTCTCAGGCCACAATGGAATTACACTAGAAATCAATAACAGAAAGATAACTGGAACATCCTAAAATAAAGATTAAACAGTACGCTTCTAATAATACATGGGTCAAAGGAAACATCTCTGGAGAAACTTAAAAATAAACTAAATACAAATGAAATAAGAATAAGAACAAAATAAGAATGAAAACACAACTTAAGAAAATTTGTGGGATGTAGTAAAAGCAGTTCTTAGAGGGAAATTTACAACACTGAATGACTCTATTAGAAAAGAAGAAAAATCTTGGGACAACTACATGGCTCAGTCAGTTAAGTATGAGACTCTTGGTTTTGGCTCAGGTCATGATCTCAGGGTCATGAAATCAAGCCCTGCACTAGGCTCTGTGCTCAGTGCAGAGTCTGCTTGAAATTCTTTCCCCCTCCCTAACTCTGCTCCTCCCCTCCCCTCCCCTCTCCCTAAAATAAAATAAATAAATATATGTTTTTAGTGGGGGGGAAGAAGAATAAGAATGCTCTCCAATAATGTAAATTTTCACCTTTGGAAAGTAGAAAACATAGCAAATTAAATCCGAAGTAGGCAGAAGAGAGAAATATAATGAAACAGACATCAATGAAACCAAAGCTGGTTCTCTGAAAAGATCATAAAATTGATAAACCTCTAGCTAGACTAAGAAAAAAAGAAAGAGGACATGGATTACTAATATCAGAAATGAAAGAGGGACATCACTACAAATTCCATGGGAAGTAAAAGGACAATGAAGGAATACTATGAACCACTCTGGCCACAGATTTGATAACCTAGATGAAATGGACCAATCCCATGAAAGGTACAATCTGTCAAAACTTACAAAAGAAGAAATAGATAATCTGAATTGGCCTGTATCTATTAAAGAAACTGTATCAATGATTAATAACCTTCTAAAATAGAAATCACCAGCCCCACATGGGTTCATGGTTGAATCTACCAAACGTTTAAGAATAAATTATGCTAATTCTTTACAATCTTTTTCAGTGGATAGAAGCAGAGGGAATATTTTCTAAGTCATTCTATCAGGCCAGCATTTCCCCAATACTAAAACCAGGCAAAGACATTTTAAGAGAAGAAGACCACACAGATCAATATCTCTCATGGTGATAGATGCAAAAATCCTCAGCAAAACATTAGCAAATTGAATTCAAACAAGTAAAAAAGAGTTATATACCATGACCAAGTGGGTTCATCCCAGGTATTCAAGGCTGGCTCAACACTCAAAAAATCAATTAATGTAATTCATCATGTCAAAAGACTAAAAAAATAAAGTAACACGATCATATCAAATGCAGAAAAAGTACTTTACAAAATCCAACACCCAATCATGATAAACTCTCAGTAAATTAGGAATAGAGGGAAATTTCCCTAACTTGATAAAGACTTTGCTAATACAATAAGGCAAGGCAGGGCAGGGCAGGGCAGGGGAAAGGGAAGGGAAGGGAAGGAAAGGAATACAGATTGGGAAGGAAGGCATAAAACTTCACAGATGGAGAAAATCTGAAAAATCAACAATGAAAAGGTCTCTTGGAATTAATATATTATTGTGGTAAGTTTTGAGGATACAAGGCTAATACACAAAAGTTAGTTGTTTTCCTATATACCAACAATGAACAAGTGGAATTTGAAATTTAAAACAACAGCATTTACATTAACAACAAAAAAAAAAAAGAAAAAAAATCTAACAAAATATGTGTAAGATCTATATGAGAAAACCTAAAAGAACTGATTAACAAAATCAAAGAACTTAATGGATACATATTTCATGGATAGGAAGATTCAATATTGTCAAGATGTCAGTTTTTCCCAATATTACCTCTATATTCAATGCAACCTTAATCAAAATTTCAGAGAGTTATTTTATGGATATCAACAAACCAAGTCTAAAATTGTATGGAGAGCAAAAAACCCAGATTAGCCAACATGATACTGAAGTAGAAGAACCAAGTTGGAAGACTGATGCTACCTACCTTCAAGACTTGCTGTAAACGTCAGCAGAAATCAAGACAGTATGGTATTGGTGAAAGAGAAGGTAAACAGGTCAATGTAACAGACAGAGAGCCCAGAACTGATCTTTAACAAAGAAGCAAAGGCAATACAATGGAGCAAAAATGTCCTTTCAATAAATGGTGCTGGAACAACTAAACATCTACATGCCCCCCAAAAAAGTGAATCTAGACACAGACCTTACCACTCTTCGTGAAAATGGATCATAGACCTTAATGGAAAACACAAAACTATAAAACTCTTAGAAGATACCGTAGAATAAAACCTATATAGCCTTGGGTATGGTGATAGCTTTTTAGATACGACACTAAAGACAGGATCTATGAAAGAAATAATTTGAGCCTCATTAAAATTAAAACCTTCTTCCGCCTGGGTGGCTCAGTCAGTTAAGTGTCTGCTTTTGGCTCAGGTCAAGATCCCCGGGTGTTGGCATCAGCCTCCCTGCTTGGGGGAGTCTGCTTCTCCCACTTCTCCCTCTCCTCCCAGCTTGTGCTCGCTCATGCTCTCTGTCCCTATCCTTGTCTCTCTGTCTCTCTCTCTCTCTCTCTCTCTCCCCCTCAAATAAGTAAATAAAAATTTTGAAAAGGAAATGAACTTACAAGCCATGAGAAGACATGGAGGAATCTTGAATGCATATTACAAAGTGAAAGCAGCCAATCTGAAAAGGCTATAAACTGTATAATTAAGTTATATGGCATTCTGGAATAGGCAAAACTATGGAGACAGTTAAAAGATCAACAGTTGCCAGATGTAGGGGAATGAAGGGAGAGGTAGCAGGCAAAACACAAAGGATTTTAAGGACAGTGAAAATATTCCGTATGATATTTTAATGATGGACACATGTTGTTAAACATTTGTCCAACAGGAAGAATGAACAATAAGGTAAACTATGGGCTGTGGGTGTGTTTGACACGTCAATGTAGGTTCAATCTTGGTAAAAACTGTACCATCCTGGTGAGTGATACTGACAATGGCAGAATACATACATGTGTGTGGAGAGGGAATATATGTGAAATCTCTGTAACTTTCTTTCAATTTCACTGCAAATCTATAGCTGCTTTTTAAAAATTGTCTTTAAGAGAAATAAATGAGAATAAAATTTTTAGGGGTGCCTGGGACTCAGTTAAGGGTCCAACTTTTGATTTTGGCTCAGGTCATGATCTCAGGGTTTGTGAGATCAATCCTCATGTTGAGATCTGTGCTGGGTGTGGAACCTGCTTAATATTCTCTTCCTCTTTCTCTGCTCCTCCCCCCTCCAAAAATGAATAAATAAAATAAAATGTTTAAGAGGAAAAAGATCCCTTTTGATAAGACAGTTTATAATAAAAGCCGCAGTACGAAATTATTTCTAAAGAAATGTTAACATGCTATGCCACTTATTCCAAAAATAAAATGATAGTCAAAAAATATGTAGGAATCCTTTTTAGAAGTCTTTTTGTTTGCTTGTTTTAAAAAGACCAACTACAAAGCAATGGAGACTGGAAGAGAGCTTGGTCCAAAACCCTAGATCAGCCTCTGCCTTCGGCTCAGGTCATGATCTCAGGGTCCTGGGATCGAGCCCCACATGGGCTCTCTGCTCCTCGGGGAGCCTGCTTCCCCCTTCCCCTCTGCCTGCCTCTCTGCCTACTCTGTCAAATAAATAAATAAAATCTTAAAAAAAAAAAAACAACCCTAGATCGACACAAGCTCTTAGAACTAAAGCACAAAAGTTAGCTAAGAACTAAGGTAAAATTTTCACACGAGCCGCATAGCTTTTGTTATTTGGCAAAAGGAAGTCCATCAGTGTATAAGGCCTGGAAGGAGCTGATCACAGATAAGCCTTTATGTCATAGTGGTTTGATATAACTGTTTTTTACACGGACCATCCTCAGAAGTCAAGGATTTATGGATTTATGGTTCTTTGGTGGCATTTCTCTGGGGAGCTAATACAGTATAGCCTGAACGACATCGGCTTTCTGGTGATGGAGTTGACGTGATATGTAAGATATTTATACATAAGGCTGACCAAATGAGAAAGTGTGAGGGGAATGCAAATGTTCTGGTAGTGTCTGTTGGGTGCTGCAGAGAGCCCTCTGCGCTTACTGGCTTCCAGTCACAGCACCCTCGTTGGTGTCTGGCTTCAGCAATTGCTTTTAATGCTCCTTCCTGTGAATTTCTGTCACCTTCTTTCTTGACACTTTCTACGACAGCCTCTTAGCTGGTGAGGTACACTGGCCTTTTATTCCTGTACTAGTTGGCACAAAGGTCGCCCAAAGTGGAAAGAAGTTTCCAGCATTACCCACGTGTTGCCTGGGCTCAGCACTTAGGAGCACAGTTTAATTAGAGAGTTGTGAGCCATCTCTGATAATCCTCTGAACCTACGTCCTCACTTGTGGAAGAGAGATCAGAGATGAGCACTGCCCTTCCTTTTCCTCTATCCCCCGGAAGAATGTGGAGAGCTTCACATTCTGTCACCTTAATTTAAAAAATGAGAGGTCATTTTTCATTTTGCAAAAATAAAATTATATTTCAAATTTGAATCTTCTTTTTCAAGCCACACCTCGCTCAGACTCCCATATGGGGCAGGGAGAGGCACCTTCACCTCCAAAAACCACATAAGAAGAAGGGAAGGTTAGTAGGCCCTTAGGCTCTTTTTTGAAACTCATTTTGTTTATTCATTTGGTTAGTCATTCAACACAGAGCTAGATAGAGGTAGGTATTCTGACTAGCTTGTTTAAAGGAAGGCTCAGAAGTTTGGGTGGCCATGATTGAAGGAAGCAAAGCTTCCAATTTCCCATGAAAATTATCCTTGCTTGGATGAAAGATCATGTCCTCCCAGGTAGATTAGAAGAGAACCAGGAAGCAGAACTGAGACTCCTCAGGAAATAGTTTCTTTGATGCGTCCACGCACTAAAGCGCACAGTTAAAACCCTGCAGTTGTAAGGGTCAGCCTTGCAAATAAAAGGTCTCAAAAAGCTTTAACATAATTTTTGTCATGATCTTGAATGTCACCTGCTGACCCACCAAGACGGGTGGGTCATCAAATACACTCCAGGAGGTTGACCTGCTCACTGGAGTTTAGCACATCCATCTGGATGCTGAGTGTGATGCCAGAAGAACCAAGAGCGTGTGGCAAAATGGCTGCAGGACCTGAACACTGGGCACCTCTTTCTGACTATAGCTGGACTCGGGGGCTTCCTAAGAATGATGACATCGTAAATCATTTCACCCTAGCAGAACTTACCCTCATCTGAAGGTGATAGAACGTTTTAAAAATGTCATCAAATCAGAAGTTTAAAAGGAGGACTGTAACACCATGTTATGCCAATTAGAGTTGAAATTTGCCCTCTCGTTTTGTGCCTTCAAGTGATTCTAGACATATCAGGTAGTTCTTCTCTAAATTTTCAAGAGGAGCATCATACATCCTTCCAGAGATGGTTCCTGAGAGAACTGCTCCTGTAGAATTAAAGATGGGTGGTTGACAACATTCTGTGCCTTGTCAAAATCCTTTTTAGCCTGAATCCAATTACGAGGAAATAATCAGACAAGTCTGAACCAAGGGCCCCTCCACAAGACAACTGATAGCCCTGATGTTTGCAACTTTCAAATAGTTCAAGAAAAAAAGTGTGTGTGTGTGTGTGTGTGTGTGCATAGAGACACATACATACACACACACATAAAGCAAATGTTGAAAACAAGTGGTGAATCTAGGCGAATGGATTCACTGTAAGCTTCCAGCTTTTGTGTGGGTTTGGAAGTTTTTATGGTACAAAAGGTGTGCTGGGGTCTCAGGTTCACTCCGCAAGACATTGGTTACACTAGTTGCCTGGGGTAACTGGGGTGGCTGGGGAAGGAGGGAAATTTTTTATTGTGGCATACACTTCTCTGCACCTTTTGAGTTTTGAACAAAAGAAGATATATTACTATACTGAAAAATAAATAACATTTCTATTTGAAAACTTTAAAAAAAATAGGTGGTTGATGAATAATAGTAAGTTGCCAAAGTTGTAATATTGCCAAAAGCCTGAAATTATTCCTCGGCTTTCTTAAATAAGTGAAACTAAGTGTAGCAATAGTTGATTTTAGAATAGTTAGGCCTTAGAGCACCTACTTCTCTTGGACTATATGAAATCATGAGGCTCCAGCCTGTTGTTGACGGAGAAGAGAGCTAGGGCCGTTGACAAGAGCATGAACATCCGCCCCCGCACCCCCCCCCACCCGCAACCCAACCTCAATGCTGGAGAACCTGCAGCTGTGGGAGGGGAGCGTGCATGGACCTGAAGCACTAACAAGCAATGGTGAGAAAACCCTGGGGAGGCAGAGGGCTGCTGCTAACCGTGGGCCGGGCTGGGTGTGGGGCCGGCAGCATGCTGGGACTAGAGGGAGTGGGCGGTGTGGGACTAGAGCAGGGGGACGTTCTGGAAGGTTGAGGCTCAGCTGTCGCCGTTCTCCCACACTGCCTTGGCACGGTCAGAGCTCACCCACTGCCACAGAAATAGCCACAGCCCTGGTCTCGGGAATGTCTGCTCCCCAACCCTGCCGAGCTGAGGAGCAGATGAAAGGAGGGCCGGGGGCCTGACCCCAGCGCTAGAACCTCGCAACCTGGGGGCCTGGCCTCCTCCCAGGGCTGCGTCTGCCTGAGGGCCTACGGATACAGGCCTGAGGAGGGCTGTCGGTGATAGGTGGCAGCAAACAGGGAAAATCGGAGGCCACAGTGGATTTGTGGCTTCTCTCTACGTGGGACTCCTTTCCTTCTCTCTGCTTAAGTTCACTGGGATGAGCACGCGTGAGGGCCTGAATTTTGGCTTCTCCCTCACACACATTACTGGAGAGGGAAGCTAACAGTCTCAGAGAAATATGAGCTCCCAGGCCAAGAGAGTATAGAAATCAGGTGAGCCAGGAACAAGAAGTTATTGAACAGGAAGCATGGAGCAGCCTTTGGTGCCTGACACTCTCGAAGGGGGGCAGGGAGTGATTCCAAGGCCCAGAAAGACTCTCAGGACAGCAGTAGGAATTCGGGTGCCCTGTGCTACCTCCCCAGTGTGAGTGACAGAAATTTGGGGAATGATGTGAAATCTACCTTTCCCGATTTAAGGATGTCCATTGCCACCCTCGACACTCACTTTAAAGAATTAATTCTTTGCCACCCTTCTTATAATCGATAGCTACACACTGTGCATTGCACACTGAGGTGCAGAACCGTGTCTACACAGGTCTGTGTTCGTCTCCAGCCTAAAAATTTTCAGTGGCTTTCTATCAGCAACCGAAGGAATTCAGAATGACATACAAGGCTCTGTACATCCCCGCCCCAAACTACCTTCCCAACTTCGTCTCCTGCCATTCTTCTCTAAATGCCTTATAACCTAACAACACAAAAGTGTTCACCCCAGAATGGCAAAGAGGCTGCTTCTCTAGCACCGGACCTGTGGATCTGTTATTACTGCATGGAACCCTCGGGAGAGGGAACCGGGGAGAGCCTGCTGTGGGTGACTCATTTGACTGTCATGGGCCTAGGAGGTGGGCGATGGCGGGGCGTGCTGTGATTTAATGGGCCTTCCTGGGATGTTCTCCATGAAGACCATGGCTTCTCATAATTGCTTGCCTTTCAAAATGCTGCTGGGACTGCCAAGAAGGTTCTTTCCCACTCTGCCCACCAATTAAACTCCTACTGGCCCTTCAAGACTCAACTAAAGAGTAATCTTTCTTAGCATCGTCTGTTTTCCCCTTCCAGACCCCAGCCCCTTGCCAGGACGGCTGGCACCTCGCCTTCCCCACGCTGTGGCTGTTGATTACAGGCTCGTATCACATGGTACTGGTTGTATTTGTCTACTGATCTTTCTTTCCAGCTGTGAGCTCCTAGAGGGCAGAGACCATGTTTTGCTTTTCTTTGCATCCCCTGTGGGAATGTGCAGTGCGTGTCACATAAATACCATTTAATAAATGTGTAATTAATTAATTAAATGTAAGCATCTAACTAGCTAATTAATTATCATGGATAATTGTGTATTACAAGGATCTGTCCAGGGTGGTTCTTTGGAATTCCTGCCTGGAGGGAGGGTAAAATTCGTTTAGTCTGGCTTATCCTGGAGGTGGGTCAGCATGATTTAATTACAGAGCCTTGTTATGCCTCCCTCCAGACACCTGCCTGCTCTCTAGACTGAGGCTTTCCCCCAAAGGGTCCCTTGGTCTCCTTCTTGGCACCGAGACTGCCCGCCTGGCAATGCTGGCCAATGTCAAGAAGTGACGTGTCAGACGCTTAAAGATATGTTTTTCGAATTTCCTCCTAGACCCAAAGGATGACCTTGTCCTGTGGAGGGAGATGTCATATTATTCTGCGAGGGACAAAAAAAAAAAAAAAAAAAAAGTTGGGCTGTTGGGCCATCCAGAATGTAAGATTTCCAGTATAAAACTGAGCTCTGTGGGGCTGGGGCTTCATGCAGAGGCAGCCCAGGAGTCCAGGCACCCTTTGTGAACTCCTTGCTCACCTCCCCTACACTTCTTTACCTTCTCCCCGGGCTTCTTCCACCTGGAATTCTCCATCCCACTCTCACTCACCTTCACACCTGCCTTTTAAAACTGAGCTGAGGCATCATCTTCCCGAGGACACTCCTTTGATCCCTCCCGGCCCCCACCGCTGCCAGGCCCCACGCTGCGCTGGACCTTCCCTCTGTCTCTCACAGCACCTGTCCCTTGATCGTGCTATTTCTGGGACTGAGTCTGCACAGATCCCAGCTGGGAGGCCAGGACAGGTAGGGACAAAGAGCTGGGCCCTCTCATCATCACCGGCAACAGTCGTAGACAGCAGACCTAGAGGCTGCACAGACAGGCACGTGCATGTGGCACTGCAGAGTTGAGAAGGGGCACGGTGCAGTCCTGCTGGGTGCTGACCTGGTGTGCAAGCCAGCAAGTGGGACCCGGGAAGGGCGGGGAGCAGTGCTCTCCAGGCAAGGTGGCCACAGAATTCGGCTTTCAGGTCACACTCGGGCATCCGCTGTCAATGGCGGTATGCAGCCTGGGAGCATTTCTTTCTTCCCCTTTCTGCTATAGGAAAAAACAAACAAACAAACAAACTTGGAGCTCAGGAATACCACAGAATAACTGAGGTCTTCTTGCAAGGAACGCAGGCATCCTTGGCAGGGTGGAGAGGCCACCAGTGGTTAAGAGAGAGTGGTAAGACTCGGCCCCGGGACATCCAAGAGAGATCTGGAGCCCGGTGCTATTGACCGGCAAGGCCTGCGGCACAGAGACACCGTTCAAAAGAGCTTTCGAGCTAAGGTCTCCAGTCAGTTGACAAACAGGATTAAGAACTACAGAAAAGGGTACTGACTTTGTAGGCATTTCTTCCATGGCTGTTCTTCAAGAGGCATCTGCTTCAGGAATTAATATTAAGTTCACATTTTTTAGAAAAGAGAACTCCTTTTAAAAATCACAGACAGAAAAGTGTCCCTAATTCCCTCCTCCTCCCTTGAACCTGGTTTTGATTTTAGCCTTCCGGTTCAGGCTGGGTGGCCAGCACGCTAAGCACAATGCAATAGCGGCACGCCTAAAATTGCAGAAGCTGAGTTTCCGAAGCTGGCTTAGCTTTGAAAGATTAACTTAGCAAACGAGCAGGTACATTGCCCTGACAATGTTGGAGGCCCTGTTCTAAACGCTTTAGATGAATTCATTGAGTCTTCCCAACTATCCTGTAAGGTAGCTACTCTGACGATGTCCATTTTCCAGAGAGGTCTCAGTTCTCCCTGAGCCAGGAGAGAGAAGGTTGGTATTTGCTGCTAGGTCCCAGGATGCATACTTTTAACCACGGTGATATCCCACCCTTAGCATAAAAGCCAGAGTGAGGTGGGCAGGACACATAGGAGGGTTGCCCCTATCACAGGAGGGCTATGGAAAGGCTAATTGGATTTGGGGGATGACTATTCGTGGACAGGGATGAATGAGGGGGAAGGAATGAAAAGTTGACGAACAAAGTGGGGGCTCTGGCCAAAGAAGCTATTCCCTGGGTGGATGATAGGAAACCACGTGGATGGTCTGAGAGAATGTCGAGGGTCAAAACTAGAGAAATCCAAAAGACAAGCAAAAGCTGAGATGAGCCCTAACGCTGTGGATATAAATGAGTGTTGAAAGCCAATGAGAGGCCAAGAGACCAGCATGGATAAAGGACAAGAATGAGGTCCCATGTGGATAGGCATTGGGGTGGCCCAGATGGAGCCATCTGGTATGTGGTTGATGCCATCACCCGAAGGCCACAGGGTCAGGCTGTGAGGAGGCAGCCTGGCTCAGGGAGTGCCATGATTGATAAAATGACCACTGGCACTTGAAGTCTGGCCACCAGTAGTGAAAATGGCCCCATAGAAAGAACTGGGATTGACACCTCAGGAGCAGGAAAGATCTGGGCTGGACCTCTGACTTCCACTGGGCTGGGAGGCCATGGTTCTGGGTTTTTCCCTTAATGGCCCCGAGGGGTAATCTCCCTTCTACAATCATATTCTTGCTTGCTCTGGCCTTACTTGCTGAGGGTGCTGAGGGCAAACCTGCCACCATGTCATGTCCTATAAATTCTGGCCACTAAGCAGATACTAAGCTATAAAACAAGAGCCCATAAGTCATTAGTAACCTACCAGTGATCTCATAATGTTACTGTGGAGATTTGCTAAGTACACTAATTTCCTTTCCAACTACCAAGCATCATAATGATACAACCAAGAAAGATGTCTATTTATTCCTGGCCAGTCTCCCTCAGATTTACATTCCAATAATGAGATGAGACCGTCACTGCATTTCAATGCATTACTTAATCAAACAGTATGTTGGTTGACCCCAGTGTGTCTTAAAGTTGGGATTATTTATGGATGTGGTTTCTTGTGTAGGGTCACTGTGGGGTCTAATCTACATATGTCTCTCAGGAGAGCTGGGAAGTTATTTGCATAAGAACCCCTAGGTTTCTTGGAAGGGTCTACAAAGAGGACATTTAGGACCCAGCTACCCAAGGGGACACTCTAGCAAAAACCCCAAAGGGGAGCACTTTGGGAAAGCAAGCTCTCACACCACGCCAAGGCAAGAGGGAGCCAGCCAACACTCGCTCTGCCTCAGGGGGGCATCTCCATCGGTACAACCTACCACCACAGCATGAATAGCCACAGGCTCTCAGTTCCTCTGAGGCCCTTCCTAGAGATGGGGATGTTCTTGCGAGCCAGACTTCCACTACATTTGGTTCAAAACATTTCTTATGCATCTCCTGGGGCGGAGGAGGGAGAGGTGGGAAGGCAACACCAGTAGGTGTGATTCTTGTCTTTAAAGGCTCTTATGGTCCAGTAAGGAAGAGAGTGTGCTGTCTTTTATCTTATTGCTTTCTGTCTTCCTGGTGGCTGGAGCCTTCCATCATTAAGTAAATACCTTTATGTCTCTAGTAATTTTCTTTGCTTTGAAGTCTACTTTAACCAGACGTTAATATAGCCACTCCTGTTTTTTGTGTTACTACTATTATTATTATTAATGTTTGCATGGTATCTCTGCTTCTATTCTTTTACTTCTACCTACCTACCAGTTATATTTGAAGTATGTTTCTTGCAAACAACATATGTTGGGCCATTTTTTAAATTCACTCCTTCAATTTCTGTCTTTTAATTGTTATATTTAGACCATTTACATTTTAGGTTAACTGTTCATGCATCAGAGCTTAAATCAGCCACTTCATTATTTTGTTTCCTCTGTTTCTAATTCCACTATTTCTCTTTTCTTACCTTCCCCTGCATTACTTGAGCATGTTTTAGGATTCCACCTTGATATATTTGTAACATTTTTAAGCATCCTGTTCTACATTGTTTTCTCAGTGGTCCCTATAGATATTACCATACACATACATGACTTATTGCAGTTTACGGTATCAGCATCAACTACTTGTGAGTGATGGATAGAAACCTTCTTTCCATTTTGGTCCCTCTACACTCTCCATTTTTAAAATAAACTTTTCTTTTTCTTTGTTTTTTTAAGTAGGCTCTCCATCCAGCAGGAGCCCCACAGAGGGCTTGAACTCATGACCTCAAGACCAAGACCCGAGCTGAGATCAAGAGTCAGACATTTAACTGACTAAGCCACCCAGGTGCCCCTAAAATATACTTTTCTTAAGAATTTTCTCCACATATATTGAACACTACAACAGATGGTGTTAGAATTTCTGCCTGAAACTTCTTATATGTTTAAGAAACTCAAGAGAAGTGGAATAGTCTATTTACCAACCCTCCCCCCCCTTTTTTTTAACTCATTCTAGTGTTCTTTCTCCCTTTTCTGATCCAAACTTTCTTTTGTTATCATTTCCTTTATGTATGACAGTTTTTTTCTTTCAGTTCTTAAAAAATGTTGTGTCATTTCCTTCTGGCCTTCATGGTTTCAGATGAGTAATCTGCTGTTATTTGAGTTAGTGTTCTCCTATTCATGATGCATTGTTTCTCTCTGGCTGCTTTCAAGATTTTTTTTTTTTTTTTTTTTTTTTGGTCTCTAGTTTATAAAAGTTTAACAATGATGTGTCTTATCATGGGTTTCACACCACTTGGGTTTATCCCATTTAGATATCACTCAGAGTCTTAAAACTGTAGATTTATGGCTTAACCCCCACTGCCTTCCCAGCAAAAGTGGGGCACTAACTCCCACTGTCCCGAGCCTCCAAGGGCCCTATAGACCCCTAGCAGTGGGGAAGTTGAGGCTCCTTCACACTGCTTTTTTGTTTCAGGACTGGGGTAGCAGCTTAGCAACTTGCTGGCCATCCTGACACTGGGGAAAAGGAAGAGGGGAATCAGCATGATAACTAGCCTCCTACGTCACTCTGCCTCTCTAATTCTAGGTAAGTGTCAGGCTCAACTACCTCCTGGACTCTACCGATATTACCTGGGGAAACAGGAGCACTGCCTGCTTTCCCTGAGCAGAGACTAGAAGACCAGCTACTCACTTGGCCCACAGACCACTTCCTATGGGGAATTAAGGCACCACCTGCTTCTACCAAGTCAGAGGTGGAAGATTACAAAGATGCCTGCTTAGCCCTACTGAGCAGGGGACTGGAGTGCTACTGCCTGCTTCTGTGGAGCAGGGGGTTGTGGAAGATCAGCTCCCTGTTCAGCCCTGCTGAAACTCTGGGGGCAGGGTTCTTCTACTGGTGGTTGGCTGGAGCAGGGCAAGTATTGCCAAAAAGGATTTCTGTTGCTAGGTGACCCCTTTCTTGGTCTTTTAGCTATGGGAAAGAAGCTTTTCTTTAATATTCTTTTTCTCTGTGCCTGTTGGAGATTCCAGGTTGGAAGCTTCTGTAGAGCCCTGTCCAAAATATATAAAAGGCAATAAAAAAAAACCCAGGAGTCCCACCACTGTGCTGTTCCACAAGTCCCAAGGGACCTGAAGTCTGCCTTCTACTCTCTTTCAGAATCTTCTTATGCTTGTTTGTTTGGTTATGTCCATGGCCCTTTTGTTGTGCCAGGGAGGTGCTGGGAGGAATGGGCTACTTCATCTTAGCTGTAACAGGAAGTTGGACTATACTTGGCATGTTTGGGAGAGGTCAGATAGGCTGCAAGGGGCCTACAGTTCCCTTTTGGGTTACAGGCAATCACAGAGTTCCTTCATGACCAAGTGTGGTGGGGAAGAAAAAAAAGCCAGTGAGATTGCCAAAAGGTTGCTGTGACATGGGAAGACAAGATTGCATTGCTTTAAACATAAAGCCTTTCCCACAGATTAAAACTAAGTAATGATCCAAGAGCCCTGCACTTGAACCAGTTTCCAAACATAAACTACAGACTTTACAGAGCACAGCTCACTTTCCCATGTTGGATGGATACATTTGGTTATTGTTATTTATTATCCAGTAGGCTACCCAAAGTACTTTAAAAAAAAAAAAACAAAAAGCCCACCACGAGCACCATAAGTAAGCCAACATTTCTAGACCCTAAATTCTAACATTTCTTAACTGTGGCTTTTAAGACATTGTCTTCAAAAGCCCTTTATGAAGCGTAACATACACAAGGCTCTGTGGTTGTGCCCAAGCATGCTGGAGCACCATGCGTGGTTAATTTAAATGGGCTTTCCGGGGAATGTGGTGGAAGAAACCAAATCGAGAAGCTGTCCATTGAAAAGGAAGACTTTGATATGCTGCAAGGAACAGTGACTTTTGTTCCCAATTTCTGACATCTCTTTTAACATGAAGTTTTAAAACATCTGTTTCTGAAGCCGAGCAGGAAATCTCTAAGCAGCCATAATTCTTTAGTTGTGTCACACAGCAACTACAGGCTGTCTGCATTTTTTTTAATCCTACCAGGAAATCTTTCTTTTTCCTTTTAAACGAGTTCAAAGCAGAGCATTTAATGGGCATTTAGATGTAGGGAGAGTTTGAGAGGCCACTTTTACAAATGGTGTCATGAGATGAGTCATGGTCAAGGATGCGATTCTGCTTCTGGCAGGGTTATGAATGGGGCTGCTTTCTTAGCAAGCCAGGGGCAGGAGAGAGACCACCTGATTCTGTGTCAGTGTCAGAGAAAAGGCAAATTGCAACTGTTATTTGTCAGGAACCTCTCTTCTGGGCATCTCTTTGAAGCAAGAATGACTGTTCTGGCCCTTTGTTTGAATGAATGGCTTTTGGAACTGTGTTTCCAGTCTCTGTGACAGTGGCTTATATCGCTTCAGCGGCCATGGATTAGACAGAGAGGGTGTGTGGGTACGTGTGCTTGTGTTTGCCTATGCAGGGGTGGGGGGGGTCAAGGTAGTGTTTTTTTTCCTTGATGAAATATATGAAGTGCCATATGGTGGAGCAACCTGAGAATACCAGGTGTGCCTGCATCAGAATCTGATGTGCTGTTGCCATGGAGACGTTAGCTCCCTCTGCAATGCAGGGCCTCTGTTCCCACCCAACCCTCCGCACCCCCCACCAGGAGCTTACGTGTCTAATAGGAGCAGGTGCTCTGACATACAAAAGAAGTAAACCTTGAAGGCAAGCCTTTAGCAATCGCTGATTTCTTTTTCCTTGATTCTTCTTAGAGTTTTCTCCCTCTCTACTCATGGCTCCTACTTGAGCCCAAGGCCTTGGCAAAATAGTAACAATAGTGATATTTGTTAAGATAGTACTTTGTGTTATACCTATAGTATCTGCCCTTTTAGAAGAGAAAACCAAGGCTTCAAGCGAATAGGAGATTTTATACCGAAGTCATAAATCTCATAAATAAGCTGTCCAAGATAGAATGTGAACCCAGATCCATCTGACTTCACCCTGTGCACTCAACTTCCTGCCAGTGATAAATTCATTACATCTGGAGTATACCTTTTCAAAGAATCATCAAACATTTTTGCCCTGGCTGGGCTTTTCTGAGTAAATGCCCAATGTACTCAGCGATGGGAAGAGACTAAGAGCTAAGAAGCAAAAGAAAAAGAATGTGAAGCTCCTGAAGGTTTTAGAATAGCCAAGTAGTGACTTACTAACAGGACATGCCACAACCACATTGGGAATGAATAGCTAAGACTTACGGAACATCTGTATGTGTCATTCATTCTTTCATTAAATACATATTAAGTCCTACCTTATGCCAAGCACTGTTCTGAGTCCTGAGGATGTAGCAGTGAGCAAAACAGATGGGACAAAAATCCCTGCTTGAAGGTACTCCCTGGGTTCCCCAGTCTGTGTCTTTGTCAGGCATTTGGTCCTGGGGACTTAAAATGGGGTAAACCATGGTCCTTACCCTGAAGATTAAGAAGCCAAGACAGATGCACAAGAACTGAAGTGTAATGCGCTGTGACAGGTATGCAGAGAGGTACAACGTGCTGTGAGTGGGGGATGTGGGTGGTCCCCCAGTTTTACTCACTAGCTTAGATGACTAAGGCCCTCAAGAGATCCCAGACCCACTGACCTGCCTGGAGGTCCTCTGGGGGCCTCATGACAACTTCTAGGAAGTTGGAACCCCCTCAGGTAACAGGTAACACCTACTGGCAAAGGCCTTTGTCATGTAGTGACCCTTATACCAGGTCTCCCTAAGTTGTGCAACAAGCAATTGATTAAGTATAGAATTTTACATCTGTTTCTACCTCATTTCATTTCTTTACATTTCATTTTGCTTATTCTAGATCTTCCTTCCACCTACTAAACTCTTTTTAAATGTTTCAATAATCTTTAATATAATCTGTGCTTTCCAGCTTTGGATCATCTAGAAATTTGGTATCTTCATCTTCAGCTTCTACCAAAACACTGGAGAACAGGGTCATGTACAAGGTCCTTTGGCATGGTATTAAGCCTTCTTTCCAGTCCAGCACAGATCTACTAATTAATGCCCTTTGATAGAGTCATTCTATTAGCCAAGAACCCATGTAACTATCATTCAGGTTTACTATTCTACCTTGTCCATAAGGACATGGTTGGAGATGTTCCCCAAAGTCTTGGAAAAGATCCTTCTTCCACCCCCAAAGGCATATTACACACACACACACCTCTACCTTGATAGAAGGTTGGGGACATTGCAATTGCTTTAAAATTCCAAATGAAAGATAAGAATACCCAACTATCTGGCTCTAGCCAGCCTAGTAAACTCAGGCCTGTTGTTTTGTTGCAATGGTGCCAAACTGTCAGTCAAACACAAATGAAATGTTACCAGACAACTGTCCCATTTCGTTTTATTAATTTCTGAGTAGACAGACATGGTATCAGAGCAACACATAAACAAAGTTCAGTGTTAGCATTAAATAAAACTTAAAGCAAAGCAAATCTAACACATTTTAATGAAATGCACAGCCATGATTGGGCCGACTGGTAATTAAATAGGAGTGATAAGACAGCCACAAAAATTGAAATAACTTTTTTACACAGTAAAAAAATCCCTGGGGTGAGAGGTAGGTAATGAGAGATCCTAAAAAAAGGAAGAAGGGAAAAGGGTAAGGGAAGTAGGACCACCTAGTAAGATGAGGTCTAAGAGTGGTTTTGCCCTTCTTCAAATCGAGCAATTCCAAGCACTGTAGTGCTTCCAGCCCCCGGAGGTGGCTGAATTTACAAGCTAGGAATTTGGGTAGGGAGAGGAGAGTCTAAGAATATCTGTTTGGTTCTTCAAAAAGAAACCAAAGAATTTTAAAAACCAAATCAACTAAAATCAACCAAAGCTGATTCTAGGAAGAGTACTAAGATATGAAGGTGAAAGATAGTGCTTCCTTCAAGAATGGAAAGAAGGCTTTCCTGTGCAAGAGCTCTTTACCACCAAAGCAAAGAAATAGACAATTGAATTAAAATCATCCAGGAAGCTTTTTAAAAATTCACACACCTAGGGACACCTGGGTGGCTCAGTCAGTGGAGCATCTGCCTTCAGCTCAGGTCATGATCCCAGGGTCCTGGGTTCGAGTCCCACATCAGGCTCCCTGCTCAGCAGAGAGCCTGTTTCTCTCTCTCCCTGTGTTGCCCTCCCTTCTTATGAGCATTCCTCTCTATATATAAGATAAATAAATAAAATCTTAAAAAAAAAAAAATTCACACACCTAGATCACTCCAAAGCCTACAAAATCAGGATCTCAAGGGAGGGTGTTTAGGCATGTGTATTTTTTAAAGCTCCCCAAATGGTTCTGACAATCACCCTAACTGATTATCTGGAACTTTGATGTATATCAGTTTTACACCTGGGGGTGATTCAGAATTGCAGCCCAAAAAAGGAAAGATTGGGGAGGGCAAGCTGAGGACGTAAATTACACCAAGTGCCACAATATCGATACCCGTAATAAAATGTAGTCAGACTGCTTTCCTACCACCTACCACCTAGGGAAAGGGCACTCGGACTGACATGGCAGAGGTGGTGATGGTTTTGATGCATGAAATCATGCGTGATGCAATCTGATGCATGATGGTGATGAACATGAACAGGCCGAGTGGGATGTCAAAACATGAGGTCTCAGAAAACCTAAGAGAACTGGGCACTTGAGTCACGGGGATAAAATGTTGTAGGAGGTAAAAGGAAGAGATAAAACAAACGGGCCTTCTCACAATCGAATCAGACTAATCTTGCCTCCAGTCGCCACACGCCACAGCAGTTTCCAATTAAGTCTCTGTCACTCAGTCCCTTCCTCCTCCTCCCATTCACTGTCGTACAGGAGGAAACTGTGAGTCCGAGGAGGGGGTCCTCTTCCCGCCCTCAGTGCCCTCCACCATACCTGGCGCTTTGTAACCTGTGTTGTCTAAGTCGCCGACAAATGCAAACCCACTTAGATTGTACTGGTCACAGTTCTGAGAGATTTTAGAAGGGCTGACTGAGGTTTGTACAGTCATTCACCTCTAGGTGCTTGCCCGCGGGCTTCCCCTCAGGAGTACACTGTACATGAAAGGCTCCCTGGGGCATCCCACTTATTTGTCATCCTATTCGCCAGCCTCTCGTGAAGCAAGCACTTTTGTCACCCCCATGATCATCCCATCCCCGAAGGACTGGAAGCATCTATTTTGCCTCTCTCTGTTGTCTCCCAACTACGGTCCTCTGCCCGGGAGCTCTTCCAGTCACTATCAACTATTTTATCACATTCTCATTGGTCACTGACCTTAGAACGTGAACTCTCTGAAGAGCAGAAGAGGGGTGCTGGGAAAGTCAGTGGCTGAAGAAAAGTCCGCAGTTCCCACGGGCAGTGCTGGGTTATTTTTATCAGGTGAGCGCCACGAGGACATTAGAAGCCCGAGGAATACCCACGGCACAGCTCGCCCTGTTTCATGTCTCCAGCATCAGGAGTTACCCACCTACTGTTCCCCAGCACAAAGGCTGGAAGGAAACATACTGCATACTACATGCAGGTTTTATTTTAAATCAAATAAGCACAGGGTGCAGACTATTTATAAAACAGAGACACGATCTGCCTTGGCAGGAACTGTGACTTACTATAGTGCTGAAGGGCTCCTGGTGTTCTGCTGAGGCTACACAATAAATTTAAATAGGTTGCCTCCAACACAAAGGTGGCTGGAAGGAAAATGGATAGAAAACTGAATTAGTTTTCATTCCAAGATTGACCACTCAGGTTCTGTTTCATTTCTTGGTCTCTCAGATGGGGTACGATTTTAGGAACAATGAAGGTGTTTTCTTTTACAATTAGCAAAGCGGCAATTCCTGTCTAACATTTTTCACAAGTGGATGTTTCGAGGAGAGTACTGTGGTCAAGTCCTGCCGTGTGATCTTGGGAAAATCACCTCAGCAGGCCTCCGTCCTTTGACGAGAAAAATAAGAGCATAAGCAAGGTCTCTAAATGTCCACTCTGCCCTAAAGCTGTCTGGCTTCCCAATTCTAAAGCTTCCAAATAAGAAAAAATGAGAATTAAAAGCAGGAAGCCAAACTGAATAGTCCAGTCACCCACCACGCTGAGGAAGTGTGAGGTGGACGGTTGCATGGGTGGATGGACGTCACCGGTGGCAGAGTATATCATTGTTCCCAATTATTCAACCTCTTCCCTGGAAGAGGATTATACATCTCTACCTACTGCCATGGGACACCTTGTGGAACAGTATTTGCCAGTTTCACGGACAATGGCTTTGTGACCAATGGAACACAGAGGTAATGCACACCCCACCAAAAGTTAAGAACTTTTGAATGCTTCCGAGCCCTCTTGCTCTTCCCCCTATGTCATGAGGATAGGGGGGCTACTGAAGGCATCATGGATGTCAAAATGAAGACAATGCAGGGGCAGAATCGCAGCCAAAGAAGAGTTGCAGGTGACATAGCTACATGGATAAGAAATATAAGCCACCAAAATGTTGGGTTCCTTCATTATCTGTCTTACCTAGAGAAAGCTGACTGATCCACTACCCACCACTGGACATATCTGATAAAGACTCAAGGAATGACAAGTATTGCTTGGCTATCATGTACTGTTAGAATGGCAGCTCCTGGCCATAGTAGCTTTATAATTCAGGTAGCACCAGGGACGCCAGAGATATAAAACAATTCAAATACGTAATGCCAGCTGCCTCCCACAGGATTCTGGGGATGGCATGACACTGCCATCATGGCTATGCCCTCAACTCACCATATATCTGACTGGAGTCCAATGTGATGGACAGAGACTGTTCTCACCATTATTGCCTGATTGCTAAAGTCCTTTAGGTCTATGGGAGACCTTGATCCTGGAGCCAAGTCACGGAACCTATGATATCTCATGGTAGTTCTCCATTCACAGAGGTCTGTGCTTATATTTTCTGTGGTTGCTCATCTAATGAAAACACAGTCTTTAAAAATTTCTCAAAGAACAAATGGATTCTCTAGCTCAGTATGAGAAACACCGGATTCAATGATCTGTGAGGTCCCTTCCAACTCTGAAATAGGTCAATCTTAAAACATTAACTAATCCGGACATAATTTTCCTCACCATTTCACAGATGAATATCGTATCTATTAGTGGCACACATCAACTTGATGCAGCAAATTAGGGCAGAAAAACAGGTGAATTTTCCAAATGAATGGACAGCATAATTTAGCTAAAATGAACATGGTTATAAGGGAAACCTGTCCTTACTAAATCAGACTTTGTTCAGAAAGTAATGTGTATATTACTTTAAGAGAAAAAAATCAGGACTAATTAGATTTACAATCTGTGAACATAGTCAAAATAAAGAGCTCAAATCTATTTTTTTATTCCCATATAGCCTAAGGGCAATAGCCAAAAGAAATTACTATTAAATGTGAGTAATGCAAAATGGATTGTGTGCGAATTTCAATCTGAAATGTGTGAATTTAATATACAACTGTAAATTAAGAAGTGCCTTTTGATTTACAAAGTAGGTTTGGTTCATATGTAGAAAAAATTCTATCCTACAGACACCTCCAAGACAGACTAACAGACTGCACGTGAACCTGGAAAAACAAGGGGGAATTCTGTAGCCCTGGGAAGCCACCGGGACTGCAGAGCTGTGCCCCAGCCGCAACACACCCGCATCAGACCGCCGAGAGGAGCTCTGTTGCTGGGTCTCTCCACAGCCAGCTGTGGCCAGGGCAGCCACCATCCCTACTAGTAGAGAACGCAGGCAAAGCTGTTTATCAACACCACAATAACCGGGAATCACAATCAGATGCCTTGAAGCCACATGGAAATAACAGAAAATGAAATTTGTGTTTACTGAGGCCATGTGCATAGACTAGACACCCAGTTTTGTTCTAGGCTTTCTGCTTAGGAGCGGATTTCAAATCCACACTTGGCCACCATCCTGCAGTGAACATGTTCGCATCCGTGTTCCTCAGAACGGTTTTGCTTACAGGGTCACAGTGAGGAAAGGAGACCTTCTTGTATGATTACAGGTTCTCCTTGCCCACTGGGGAGGGGAGAACCTACAACATACCAAGTACAGGAA
Organism: Taxidea taxus jeffersonii; assembly: GCA_003697995.1. Classification (NCBI taxonomy): domain Eukaryota; kingdom Metazoa; phylum Chordata; class Mammalia; order Carnivora; family Mustelidae; genus Taxidea; species Taxidea taxus. Next base: position 42,087 of record RCUC01168038.1, read on the forward strand.
GCAACGATTATGCCGCTCCCTACTCTCACAGAGCTCACCGTGTAGTGAGGAACTTGCTCTAATAAAAGGCAAACCATCACTCAGATACAAGTCACCAGGAAGGAGATGACGCCTATGTCTACCTGGTTAGTGTTCCCACCCTTGCCACCTGCCAAACTCCTCTTCATGCTTCAGAACATGGCTGACATCATGTCCTCTGTGAAGCCTTCTTTGTCCTTTTCCTCCTCCACACCACTTCTCAGTCACATACTGTTACTGATGCATAGTATTGTGTGATAGTTTGTTTCCAGGCTTTCTCTAGCAGGACAAATTCCTTAAAGCAAGGGTTCTATCTAGAATCTGCTGGGCATTCAGTAAGTTGAATGACTTAATAAAGGTCTAAATAGACCTACAAAAATAAGCTTTGCATAAGATTCAAATTAGAACAGATGAAAAAGTAAGTCTTGGCTAGATCCTCCAGACCCCCCTCCTGAATGATTCCTCATGCATTACATAGAAAACCTTGGAAAGTTCCACTCTACGGAACCTGAGACCCTCTGACGTCATGTAACACTTTTTCCTCCTTGTGAAAAGCAATTGGGCCTAACATACGATATCTCCAGTCTGCGATTCTTAAGCAAGGTACACAAGGATCTGTGTGATCCTCTAGAAGGTGTGTATATATTTGCAATTAGAAAAACAGCACGTAGCTTGTAAATTCCTGATCTGAAGAGCCTCTTTGTGGAAAAATCATGCTTGCTTTTCTGTTTCTACTGTAGATGGGAGAAACGCAATCATGTGCTGAGGCAAGAGAGCTCTAACTGGGTGCTGCCACTAAACCCCAGTTTTTGGATCAGGAAAGGTATTAAAAGAAGTGAGAACAGAACCCTCACTTCCTCTTGCCCCTACCACGTTTGCTAGAAGAAAGCTGAACAGTTCTCACAAATGCTTGGCAAAACACTTCTATGTACACATGTCTACAGGCACTAGGTAGGCCATCCCAATTCTGGGGATCAGAATCTTTTGGACAATTAAGGAATCTCACTTTTGGCAAAAGACTGAAAGCAGTATGGGCATTGCCTAGATAGAGCTCAGGCTGTATTTGTCAGGGAATAAAGCGGTGGTGCAACACTTTCTGGTGTCCTCAGATTTCTACTACACAGCAATAAAAGTACTGGAGTAAAGTCTAGCTCATAAAAGACAGCGACCCTAATTTTGACAGATCCTCAACAGCCATTCACCCCGAGTCAAAAATGGCTCAATGCAAATCAATCTGCCCTGTTCATTATGACTGGCAAGGGTTAGGAACAGGATTCATCACCACATCTCCTTATTTCAGAGGGACTGACGAGAGCTAGACCAGGCATTCAGAGCTGCTTTACTTACCGAGAAAAAGGAAAAAAAAAAAAACTGGCACAAAATAAAAACTAACCAGTGCTGTGCTGGTAAACTGGCTCTCTCAGGGGGTATGCCAAGGAAGCCTCGATCTGTAGTGTTTGCTGATTTCCATGGTATAAAGACACCCGCTGAGGCTGATTCCAAGCTAGCGATGGTTAGAGACTTGCAGCGTTCCTTACTATCCAGCAACTGGCTCTGCACGTGCCACCTTAGCTGTTTACCTAGGACTCATTGCAGTACCTGAAACTGACAAGCACTTGAAATTCAGTATCTCATTTCATCTCCCTAGTGCTCCTGTCTTATCGTCTCCATTTTCAGGTGGGATAGCAGAGGCACGGAGAGGATAAGTAACCTGCCTATGGTCATGCAGTTTGGAAGTGATGGAGCTGGGGCTAGAACCCAGGTTTCTGGCGCCAGAGCTGACGTTCTCACAGTACCGTTGACACCTCTCGTGATCCAACCAACAGACCTCTTGTGTAAATGGCTACTAAATCGCCAGCCAGACAGCAAGAGTGAGGCTTGGACCAGGGTACACACAGTGCAAGTGAGACCAAACATTTGTGGTTCATGGCAGGCTTCAGCTAGTCACAGAATACATAAGGATTCCTTCCCTTTGAAAAGTCCATACCCACTTTCCTCGAGTCTCCCTTCTAGTCTGCCTCTCAGACCTTAGCACTTCGCTGCTGGTAACTATGGCTGCTTGAATCTCACTTCTCCCTTCAACAGTTCTGTTCACATTTAACTGAAGAGTCCTTCTTCTCCTCCATGAGCAAGGAGAGGCCAGCCAGGAGCTGCACGGCCTTAGGCTCCCGGAGCCAATGAAAAGAGAAGGGTGACAATAGGCATGTCTGCCCAAGAAGATTTTTTTTTAAGATTTTATTTATTTATTTGATAGACAGAGATCACAAGTAGGCAGAGAGAGAGAGAGGAGGAAGCAGGCTGTCCGCAGAGCAGAGAGCCCGATTCGAGGCTCGATCCCACGACCCTGGGATCATGACTGGAGCCGAAGGCAGCGGCTTTAACCCACTGAGCCACCCAGGCGCCCCTGCACAAGAAGATTTTAACAGAAGCCACAGAAATGGTTGTGGATGTCAGCACAGGGATCCCTGACAAGTGAAAAGGAAGAAAATACAGTGACATTCACATTGTTTCTACAAGTCGGGAATTACTTTAAGACTGAGAAGAGGAAAACCCACAACAGGAATTACACCTGTCCCAAGGCATTCAAGGACCATCACTACCAGATTATGCAGAATCAGGAAAACTATCGGTGGGACTGGGTGAGAACCGGAACTCCTGGGCACCTGTGGGTCAGGAAGGCAGGCCAGTGGAAGATCCAGTTCCTGACCTCAAGTAGGGGTTTCCACTGTTCCAGGATTTGGTTGCCAAAAACTGTGAGTCTCTTACTAAAAACTCTAATATCTGCAACTTAACCTTGAAATAAATTTCCTATTTCTTTAAAAACCTTCCAAATAAAGCAGTTCACAGGCTTAGCCAAAGGTCAATGAAAACTTCTGCATAATTAGTGTGCATGATTTTTTAATCATTTTTAATGAAGCTCATGACTTATAATTACAGCCAGTGATTTATTCCTTCCATTTGGATCTATACACTTTTATAAAGTAATTTTTTCACCACAACAGTCATGAAACTAAGCACTGAAATACACGGACTCACTGTGCCCAGTGAGGCCCCGGCTCAAAAAAAGAACAGAGTATATTTAATCTCATGGCTCTCAGTACAAATATTCTTCGTAATTTTTAGAGGGCATTTTGTACCAATAAAATTATCTGTAAGTGTTTTCATATTTACAGTCTCTAAATTTTCTAACTTTGTGAATATGGTTATAAATTATGTACAAATACCACTGTAAATTACAAATATTCTGCAAAATATCAATAGAGTCAGGGTGGGAAACTCCCAAACATCTTATTGATGGAGAGGTATCATCCCAGAAGTTAGCAGAACACTGCTGCAGGTTATCAGTGAGGATGACCAGCACAATCCTGCCCTAGGAGCCGAATGAAATGAGGTCAAGTCATGACTGACTTATAGGCCAAGGGCTTTTGGGAGATGGAAGAGCAGGTGCTAACTTGATTTCTATAAATAGAAATTTTTTTTAAAGATTTTATTATTTATTGAACAGAGAGAAATCACAAGTAGGCAGAGTGGCAGGCGGGGGTGGGGGGAGCAGGCTCCCCACCGAGCAGAGAGCCCAATGTGGGGCTCAATCCCAGGACCCTGAGATCATGACCTGAGCCGAAGGCAGGGGCTCAACCCACTGAGCCACCCAGGCACCCCTACAATAGAAATTTTTTTAAGACTACCTTAAACTACCTTAAAAATCTTGTAAGCATATTTTCTTTGTAAAGTAAAACGATTATCATCTGGAAAAATACAAGATAAAAGGTGAAAGCATCCTCTCATGCAAGAGGTTTTTCACTTGGGTTTGAATTTTTTAAAAATTAAGTGTTAATTCTTTTTTTTTTAAGATTTTATTTATTTATTTGACACAGAGAGAGATCACAACTAGGCAGACAGGCAGGCAGAGGGAGGGGGTGGGGAAGCAGGCTCCCCGCTGAGCAGAGAACCCCACGCGGGACTCGATCCCAGGACACTGAGATCATGACCTGAGCCGAAGGCAGAGGCTTAACCCTCTGAGCCACCCAGGCGTCCCTAAGTGTTAATTCTTAAAAGGAATTCATCAGTCATAAAAATTTTTCCTAAAGTATCTGAGTTCACTTACAGCACAAACTAGCAAAATGTATAAGAAATCAGTATGCTTTGAAAAGTACAGAAAGATATTTTGTTTTCATCCCACATTAAACAATTCGGGGGAAAAAATGAATAGTCTCCAAGAAGCACAGGAACTAAAGAGGTTATTTCTTGTGATTAGCAAACGTGTACTGAGCACAATTCTCTAATGAGAACCCAAGAAAACGGTGCCTTTCTTTTCATGTTGAGTATTTCTGAACGCAGCCTCTAGCTGCCTTGAGCAACCTTCCATCCATCCCTTCGTAGCTATGTTGCAGCAAATCTCTTCCAGAGTCAGAGCCACTCTGGTATATGACATGCTGTCCAATTCGTTGGTAATGTATTTCCTTTTACCTTCAGTGTAATAACCTTACTTTTTCTAAGAAGATTTCATACAATCACCCTGCTCAATTAAAACTACACAGAAAGCTGTGCTCGCAGACCAACTGCTAGGCAACACAAACCTGTTGAACTAAATCTCCGGTGAGAAACATTTCTGAAAAGAGATGAGAACAATTACAGGCATTTCCCAATAAATTATTAATTTAATCCAGAATACAGTAATGTCTTGCTGGAATTTATAAGCATAAGCAAAAACAAAAAAGATAATCTGTAAGAAATTAAGCATTTTATTAATGTATACATGCATATTTGATTATGTATGCATATTCATCACATACGTGACGGACTCCCCCCGCCAAACAGTTAATTTCGTTTGATTTCTGATCAACCCCCTTTTGTCACCCGTGCTATGAATTTAGGAAGGTAGTACAGTTCACTGTGTTTTTCAGAGAGCACACTGTTATTTATTACAAGCCCTTTGCAGAGACCTGCTTCGAAGAGAAACAAATGAAGCAAGTTCTTTCAGTAAAAGCAGAATAACTTATTACACTAAATTCAGAACTAGCTTAGATTTTGAAATATGGGCTCTGCATTGTAAACCGAACTAAAATATTTCATCCACATTTATCTTTGGAGGAAAAAAGTTTAGATTGGGGAAAAGGCTTTTAAAAAAGGCTGATGGAATTCATGACAAGGGTTCCAAAGGCTGCTTGGTAATCAAATTGTTCTTAAAAAAAAAGTAACTTTGATGAGTTAAGTGCAAATGAATCAGAAACATATGGATTAAATTTCCTTTAAAATACACAAGGGTTTAAAAATTAGAGGAAATATGCTTGGTAAAGTACATTTGAGAAATGTTACAAAACATATTACAAAATGTTTGAAAAACAGCTTGAGGTATTTTACAAATTGCAAACGAAGCTTGATTCATCCATCTAATTACATAATAATTACTAACACTATAGTTTAGGATTTATGTTCTGTAATACAGTAGTCATACCATGATTAGTTATTTGTCTAAAAAAGTTATTAAAGATGTGCTAACTGAAAGCATTTTGAACATTCAGAACTAAACTCAGCTCTAGGGTAACGCTTCAAATATAGACAATGAACCCGGGGCCAAGTACAAGGGGGTGGCTCCTCTGGTAATTGACAGTGACCATACATACAGCTAATGACTCTGGAGCTGTCATCCAGTGGGCAGAGCGCTGTCAGGGATCTTCGTAATAAAAATAACTGATAGAGCTTTATGTCACTTAAGTTGGTGGTCTAAATACAATTCATGGAAACTTTCAGAATGACTGGTTCCTATAATAAAGTCTGTCCTGCAAAACAAGTAGGTGTGTATTTATAGTTTGATACATTACAGTTTGGGCACCTGGGCGGCTCAGTCAGTTGAGCAGCTGGGTTCCGGTTTCAGCTTGGGTCATGATCTCAGGGTCCTGGGATGCAGCCCCACATCAGGCTCTGTACTCAGTGGGGAGTCTGCGGTGGGAAGGAGGTTCTCTCTCTCCTCCTGCCCCTCCCCCCCAACTCTTTCTCTCTCACTCTAAAGTAAATAAATAAATCTTTTTTAAAAAAAGTATTCAGGAAAGGGAAGGTAAGAATCATTAATAACCTCAGAAAAATGAGTGAATATAACTTTTATTTCAAGATTTGAGTCCTTTTGCATTTGTATTGTTTAAAAGTAATCTTGGAATACGGCAAACAAAGGAATAGGCTCTGGAACTAAAATGACCTAATTCCACTCTTCCTTCCACTTCTTAGGGGACAAATGACTACAACAAGTCACTTTATAAACCTCAATTTCCTCTTCTGCAAAAAGAGAATAATGGTATATCTTACAGCTAATGTACAGATTTAATAAAACAATAAAGGTAAAGTATCTAGCATATGGCAAACATTACAAATGTTAGTTTCAGTCCATGATGTCAATTTATCTTATATATCTTATTAACTATCACTATCTTGGGTGAATAGGCTGTACTGGCATCAGAGGCTTAAAATTCCTTAAGATATGTTTTTGCTGTCTGGCTTACTTTCTTTAAAGCCTATCTGCAGCATTCTTCAAGATCAAAAATAGATACAAGTCTCATTTCCCAGTTCAAAATGTGATCTTGAAAACACATCACAAAATTTCCCTGGGCCTGGCTCTTTTACCTCGAAGATAAGAGGACTGCACCATGTCATTTGCTTCCAATTTCATTTGCCCTGGGTTGCTGCTGAGCAACCAGCTCAAACTTACATGAAAACTGAGCTCAAAACTTACATGAAAGGTCCAGAGAAGACCTTAGAAATCAGAATTAGAGAAGAGCTCGCCATAAACTTTTCTGATTAGAAAGAGGATAGGAAGTAGCCACTGAAGACAATGCTCCTATCCCTTGATTCCTTTCCCAGGTGTCCTGGTTTGGCAGGAGCAGCAGTGGCGAGTAAGGAGACAGACACATCCAGGGTAAATCCCTGTGTCTGTCTGGACCAGCTGCAGCAGCCTGAGGTCACATCCAGCAAGGGAGGGAGGGAAGCACGCTGGCCCTGGCCTCCAGAATCTGAGCTTGAGTTGGTAGCTCACGCTTGCCCTTTCTGGCTATCCATCTGCAAGGCAGCGGCTGACACATGGAATTAAACTGATGCTAGGTGCTTTCTGGCTATAAATATTATACAAAGACACGACAATATAATCAAGTACAAACATCAACTTCACACTTGGGTCTATCAGGAACACTTCTGGGAACCAAAGATAAAGCTAAGAAGGCCAAAGCCTAGAGAAAGGACACAAAGCGCTAAAGCTTAAAGACTGTACGGTTACTACTCCTTATCCCCACAGGGCTGTACTCCTAATTTACCTGTATTCTAATAAGCCATTTAATGACTGCTTCACTGGGTTCACTACAGACTGGAGGTAGGAACTGGAAGAGGAATAAGGGTGGTCAGCCTGATAACAGAATAGTAAAGATGCTATAAGAGCAAACACCAAAACTCAAAGACCATGTAGTGACAGGCAGAAAAGCCCTGTTCCCCACCCTCCCACCTCCCACCCCCACTAGCTGCTGAGGGTAGCATATTTTAAGGATAACTCTGAATCATGAAGAAAAGGTTAAGCTCAAATTCTCTATTTTACCAAGTCAGAGAAGGAGTATGATATATTCTAGCAAGGTTTCAATAAAAGCCAACTAAAAATAGATGAGCATATGAAAAGATGCTCAACATGTCATTACAGAACTGGAAATTTAAAAAGCAACGTTATGCCAGTACACAGTTATTAGAGTGGCAAAATCAGAACCGTGAATGCTGGAGAGGATGTGAGGCAACAGGAACACTCATTCATTGCTAGTGGGAATGCAAAATGGTATAGCAAAATGGATGTGGGGCAACAGGAACACTCATTCATTGCTGATGGGAATGCAAAATGTGGAATATGGTTTTGCAGTTTCTTACAAAATTAAACACACTCTTCCAATATATTCTAGCAATCACATTCCTAGATATTTATTCAAATGAGCTGCAAACTTATGACCACACTACAGCACTTCATAGCAATTTCTAAAACTTGTAAGCAACCAAGATGTCCTTCAAACAGACTTGAACATCATGTAACAGACAAAAAGAAATGAACTATTAAGCCTCAAAAAGACATGGAGGAACCTTAAGTGCAAACTGTTAAGTAACAGTAGGATTCCAACTATATAACATTCTTTAAATGGCAACTACAGAGAGAGTGTTTTAAAAAAAATCACTGCTTGTCAGGGTTTGGGGGAGGGGGAAAGATGAAGAGTGAGAGCCAGGAGGATTTTTAGGGCACTGGAACTATTCTGTATGATCCTGTAATGGTAGATATACAACACAGTCTTTTTATCAAAACCCTCTGAACTGTACAACACAGAGTGAACCTTAATGTAAACTATGTACTTTGTAATAATGTAATAATAATGCACCAATAGTGATTCAAGTATAACAAGCATACTACACTAAAGCAAGATGTTAATAAAAGGGGCTTGAAGCATTGTGGAGGGGAGCAGGGGAGGGAGGAAGAACTCTCCTCACTGTTGAATTTTTCTGTAAATATAAACTGCTCAAAAAAGAAAGTCTATGAATTAAAAAATAGTTTTGGGTGATTCATAAAATAAGATACAGTCATCTGGAAAATTCACCATATGGAACATCCATTCTACAATGGTGTTAAACAAATAAGGCAAGTGTATTTACTAAACCCGTTAGAATTAATTAAAAAGCCACTCTTAGATTATCTCTATCAAACTTGAAATTATCACAGCAAACACAGAGGTCAAGTTTACAATATGTGATTTTTTTATGAACGGAAACTCTGGGAGACGTCATTCTTTACCAGTGACGGGTTTGTTACTCTCACTGATGGCAGTAAGTGGACCAGTGACTGTAGATCAAATAGGAACCACAAAGAAAACAGCAACAAGCAACACTCTAGAAATTTATTACCAAATCAAAACCTATGCAAAAAGACAACTAAGCTCAGGAGACTAGCAAAGTAGCAGCACAAAATGTAAGGAAAAGCACGTTGAAGAAATACAATTTAGAAACGTCTTTTCCTTTGATTTAGGTTCAAAATACTGAGAGACAAAAACACTGAAACAAAAATCTTAGCCATATACAAACCATCCTAACATGTAATGATCCGCTGGAAACCATTCACAAAATGGTAACTCAGGGCAATTCCCTGTTGCCGTACCAACACATGAATAGACCTACGTCCATTTCTGTGTGTTTTCATAAAACACGTGGGTTCTTAAAAGAATGGACACTGGAACAGTTAGATTCCAAGGTTTTTACTGTTATCAAAATAGGCTGCATTTATGAAGCTATGAGAAAAGAAGGGGACATGTGTCATATCTGAAACTGCTCCTTGAAACGAAACACATCCGAATAATGAAGCCACACCAAAGAGAGAAACAATCACCCAGAGATTTCACAGAGGCTGAATTTGGAATATATAGCTTTTCAAAGGCAAATATTTTAAATCTCAAGATTTAAAAAAAAAAAAAAAGGTAGTGGAGGGAGGGCAAGAGGAGAAGGAAGTGCTTGAACAAATCTGCATAGATGCTGAACAGAATTTAAGTATGGTTCCAGTTCACTTCCTCCTAAAACTATGCCTGGTTAGCTGAGGTAGACTCTGGAAAAAACAAGTGCAAAGATTCAAGTTTCCCAAAGGGCAATATTTAGCCATTTCAGAGGTTGTAAAACCAAAGTGCATTTTATAAGCACAGCATCAAGTGGGAGGCTTTTTATAGGAAAAATACCTCTATACTAACTCCCTATTTGTTGTGCCAAACTTCCAAACGTATAAAACCTACACACTGCCTGTGACAAAGCAGTATCCAGGTTATTTATAGACATACATGAAATAAGGCTGATCAAGAAGTGAGAATGGTAAAATAAAAAGAATAAATGACATTACCTTATTAGTTTTCCTTTTTTTTTTTATTAACAAGTCATTTGGAAATTCAGAAATACCACTGAGTTAAAGAATTGTCGAGAGCCAAAAAACCTAGTAAACATTTCAAGAATTACTGTTAATTTGCATTTGTTTAAAAATGGACCTATTATCTAGGGATTTTATTGTTAAAGTACTCATACTGTTCCTGCATTAAGAAACAATATTAAAAACAAACATCCTTTAAGAATTAAATAAAGCCCAATTTGAAAGTATAAATAAGTAAATATAGTAATTATAATAGAGTTTTTAGCTTTTTCTGCAAAAATAATTAGTAGAGATGAGAATATAACATTCGGGGTTCAAATATTTTTATTCCCTAATAAGCCCTCCAACTGTAATTCCTATTCTTCTCTATTGTGACAGATTTTTACATCCACATAAATATTATATGCATCACAGATTAAGTGATATGTAAAAAAATCATACAATCAAAACAGTTAAGAAACAAAAGACACAAAAAATGTTTTTAAAAAAATGTTTCATTCAAGTTTATGTGGCCCTTTCTTGGAAAAGGCCAGCAAATATCCTTAACATTTTATGCCTATCACACAGGATTAAGATGATTTATCACTAAGATAAAAGAAAGAGTGAGGATCTACTATTACACCAAAAAGACTCAATAATCAAGATAATACTGAAGGAGCCAAAGCTCACACAATATGAAATACCTGCCTAAGTCCTTCACTTTACCTCCAGCTAGGGTGGAGGAGAGATAAACCTAATTATGCCAACTGGCTACCACTTTACAATTTTCATCAGAGATTCAACAGTATAAAGTATAAAGAACTTCTAATGCAGGAGTTCACGCGAACTCAAGCTGTGCAAAACCTCAGGATTATCAGTAATTTCGTGTTCAACAGAGTCAGGCTACATATAGCCAAGTGCAAGAGTGACATTTATGTTGTACATTGGTGCTGCAGACACACATTTTTACTTGAAGAACCTGTATGTTTGTTGATAGCAGATTCCCCAGATATATGTACGCTCACTTTTTGAGTAATTAGTGGTTTCACCCTACACTCTGACAGTCAAATATCACATCAGAAAAACTGCAATCTCAGGAGCTCAACTGAAGCCCCCAATTATGCATCTAGATCTCAACACATTTCCTCTTCCAAACTGTCTTGCTTTTTCTGGAGACAGAGATCCAAGCCCAAAGCGTGTTTTGATCATGCTAGAATGTGTACAGTGCTCCTAACTGGAAGATGAAAGTCTGTGATGCCATCATCTAGTTTCCTGCTTGGATTTCTAGAAGGTTTCAGCCTACATTTAAAAGACATTTGTCTAGTACATTTCATCAACACTAAGTGCCTTTAAAAAACAGAGTGATAACAAGAGCAAAATGTCTACCATAATTACACGTGTACATGTTTACAATAAACACGAAGTTTGGGAAATGGTTTATGAAAATCGCCAGATCTATAATAATTCCATTGTTCAAACAAACTTATTTTAAAACATACTTAAAGGAGAAAAAGAGAAAAACCTATCAAAGCACACACAGATTACCGTGCCTCTCCTTTTAAAATCTGAACTCGTTTCATTAGCTGGAGCCAGAAGCCACACAGTGTAATTATAGAAACTGCCCAGTCAGAATTGCCCAGCCTGGTCCAACTCTGTAAGCCACAGAGCTCCCACCCGAGGGTCTCAAACATGGCAAGCAACCAATGCAAACCTGCTAAAGGAAGGAACTATCTGATCAGATATTTGCAAGACAGAAGTGTATAATATTTGGTCCTAACCTCATTGTGCTGCAGAGCCCAAAACACTCATGGTTTCAGATGAAGTAAAGGAACTGAGTCTTTCTAATCTGATAATGCAACATAGGAAAAAAAAACAAAGAAGAAGACAACAATTTTCTCATTCTGGGTAAGGAAACACATTGTCTTACGACAAAGACAGCGTACGTACAGTGTACAGTAAAGGCTGGACAGAACACCCGAGCAAGCTCCTCAGGATCCTTTAAGGGTGTTAAGAAACACAAACCATTCGCCACCCACTGACAGAGCAAAATGGGAAACAATGGAAATAAAAAATTTAAAAAGTGCACCTGATTCACCATCATACCAAAGATAAGCTTCTAGGAAGCTTGAGTGTCCAAATACTACCTCACTGATAATTTTTTAAAAATCACAATTACCATATTATTACCCATGAAGAATTTTAAAAGAAGAAATACATGCCAACACAAATAACACAAGACCTAGACAAATAGTCTAACAAGTTGTAGCGATCAAAACACACGTTTTAATAGCTGCCCTTAGGACTTCAAGGAAAAAAATACCTTACTGGATGGTAACAGTCTGCAAGATTATCTTAGTGTGATCATTTATTTCTTTATTTAAAAAGTTAATGAATAAAAGAAAACTTACTTCAATTTTTTAAATGAATTCATTCAATTAAAATAAAATCATGATGTCCTATGATTTTAACTCTTATAAACTATGCCTCAGAGGGAAGGAGGGGTGATTTATCGCATTATATAAAATACTGGAGTTTAGAATCAGACTTCAGTTATCTGAAAATTATACAATTCCTAATAGGGGAAACAAATCTCTTAAAGCAAGATACTAAGAGTTTTTTTGTTAAGTGTCTAAAAAGTTCTATTATTTTTAGTTTTAAATCAATGGGTGCTCTCCAAAACTGAGAATTCAAGACAGCATCAAATACAAATTTTAAAAAGCATCACCATTAAAGCAAAAGTTGCCCAACCCAAATGGGATAAATGTAATTTAAAAAAACAAACATGAGGATGCTCTACTTGTGGTTAGATACAAGCCATCTACTTTTTCTGGCCTCTTTTTACTATCTGAATTAGACAGTAATCAGTTCTGTTGAACTCAATGTGCATGTCAGACTTCTATCCTAATCTTACTGTAGTGTACAAGTTCTCAACCTAGACAAGGAATAATTTTAAAATTCTCTAGTTAACATCACTCATTATGTATAATGCTATTTTGTTAAACCAGCTGTCCGGAAAACTATAAAAATTTTGTTTGTTTTGCATTAGCCACAAGAGAGTGGACTTCCTTAGAATACCAAAGTATTTATTTAGAATATGAAAGTCAAGTTCAGCAAAAATCAAACATTGTTAGAGCTGAGGAAAATAAAAGCCTTATCTATTTGAACATACTGAACAAAAAATGAAAACAAATCTAGAATTCAAGAATAAAGAAGTGCTTCTTATGCAATCATAATATATCCCCCACCCTTCCAACATAAGTGCCAGCAAAAAATACTAAAGACCAGAGAAACAAACTGACAAACACTTCAAAGACCACAAGCCATGAGGACATCATGAAGCTGAATAAAGGATTAGATAGTTAATAGAAGAAATGGTGGGAGAACAGAACGTAAAAATTCAACTATATGATAGACTGAGAGTAAGAGTTGAATTCTAAAGGTTTAACAAATTATTTAATTCAAAACCATCATTTTTTAACAATAATGAATTTGACACAAACCCAGTTCTGATGTTAAAAGTCAACATACATGGGTCCCTCACCCTCAGAGCAAAGAATAGAAAAAAAAAAACCAACAAAAAAACCAACAAATGCAACTGAGAAAGAGAGGTCCTTCTAACCCTTTTGTAAACAAGCTTCTACGCGAGCACACTGATCACTCTTTGGCCTCCTGACACACTGCTTTGCACATGCAATATTAATGCGTGAACACGTGGCATTACCAGCACAAAGCCAGGTGAGGGAGACTATCAGGCTCCCTGTGCAAGCTTTTCTTCTTTCCCAACTACATATATATTCTTTGTGGTTTTAGGTTTTTTGCCTTTAAGGGAAGCACCTCTCCAATGAAAAGTTCTAAACCTGTTTTTAAAAAAAAAACTGCAGGGAATTTCTTCACATTTTATAAATAAAAATACCAGAAATGAAAGAACTGACAGAAATTCAAGCAGATCCAAATTCAACCATCCATTTTTCATACTTCTCCAAGTCTGCAGCAGAGACAGACTTGGCAATTTTCTTAAGAGCCAATTCAAAGTCTCCTTTGGTAACAGGCATCTGAAGCTCCTCTTTAGAAAGTGCTCGGATCTCTTCTGGACCTAAGCCATTGATTCGCCGTCTCATTGCCATTAAAGAGGCATCCCTAAAAACATACAAAATCCGTGAATCCACACTGATGCAAATGTGTTACAAAGTTAAGAGAAAACATTCGAAAGATCATTTTATGTGTTTTTATGATGCTGTGCAAAATTTCCCATTTTAGAGATATCCTGAGGGCTCAGAAAAGGTGAAAACAGGACGCAAATGACTTAAACATAAAATGTACTATTAATGAAACCTAAAAGTCAAGGTTGGACTCCAGTAGTACTGAATTTTCTTTTCCCCACTTGCTCTTCAAAGGCAGCCAAGAAAGTTAGGAAACAGAAGTAGAGTTTTGAAATATGGAATTACACACTTGAAAACGAACACATGGCTAATATTATGATAATTCAAATCTTATACCAGTTTGTCTACGACCTAATTAGAGGAGGTAAAGCCAGGAAACTCCTTCTCTGGAACATCAATGTATCTGCATCGGGTAGATGTAGAGGCCCCCACATGGGGCTCTGGTGGACAACTAAAGGGATAAAACCAGGCTTCTCCAGATCCTATTTTCAGCTCCATTCTGATCAGCTGTATATAATTATGAAGGTCTGGAAGAACTGGACAATTAATGCTCACAAAAAAAGCTGTTAGGAAGCCAATCCAACCAAAACTTCAAATTTTATATGTATTTCACACAGTGAAACTATTGGGAGCTTGTGTGCCACTAAACTTACATGCATGTAAGAAAAATACTAGTACAAAAAGTGAGAAACAACAGATACTACAGTTTTAAAGAAAGGCTATTGCTGTCAATGAAGTAGAGTTAAGATGGGAAAAAAGAAAATCCTTATTGAGTGAGGTGAATTGTCTGCAAAATATGATGTCACTACACTGAAAGGGAAATATAGAATATATTTTATACACATAAAATATATATTTCCCAGCTTCAACTGATACAACTTTGCTCGCTCATCTGCATGTGGTAAAATAATAACAACCAAAACTAATGTTATTTTATGTTGATACAACTAGGCTCCAATTTAGGGCTAAACTGACTTTAGCTTGTCAAAGTCATTATTACCAAATTCAGTATAATTTCTTAAAAACCAAAGGATAGATCAGAGAATGACAAAATTTATCTTTAGTTTCACTCAACGCAGAGGATCACAGGGGAAGGGAAGGAAAACTGAATGGTAAGTAATAGAGAGGGAGACAACCCATGAGAGACTCTTAACTCTAGGAAATAAACAGGGTTGCTGGAGGGGAGGCGGTGGGTGGGTGGATGGGGTAATCCATGATAGGCATTAGGGAGGGCACATGATATGATGAGCACTGGATGTTATATGCAACTGATAAATTACTAAACTCTGTATCTGAACTAAAGATGTACTATATGTTGCCTAATTGAATTTAAATTTAAAAAAAAATCAGAGGAACATAAAAGGTGACCATATTGTTATACAATTATTCATCTAACAATGACCCATAAAGTTATGTAGAAAAGAAACAAGACAAATGAGAAATCATTTCAAGGAAATGGGTTGCTGCTTTCATGTCAAGAGCTAGGAACAATATTAACTGTAAGATCAATCCTCCTGCCAAATCTATACCTAATATCTAAGGTCACAGATCATTAAAAAAGAATACCTGCAAACATTAGTTATATCAGCACCAGAATAGCCCTCAATCTTCTCTGCTATGTCTTCCAATTCAATGTCAGGATCCAGTTCAACCTCACGAAGATTGATCTTCAGCAGCTCAGTTCTTCCTTTTGCTGTAGAAGATTTTTTTGTTACTGTTGGAGGTTTTACTTTAAAAATCATTTTGATGAGAAATCACATATTAACATTCAGTAAAAGAAAGAGGAGTCAGTAACTTGAGTCCACCTAATATTTCCAACTCATGGCATAACTCAGAATTACTGAATTTCCTAAGTGCCTTGGGTGCAATAACTAGAAATTGAAACAAAACTCAGAGTTTTCCTTATAGATTGTGAGGACACTTGCTGTGAAAACAAAGGGTTTGTAGTCCTTTATGAAAAATAAAATCATCAAGCATGCTTTTAGTAAAAAGCAAAATTTAGTCTAGTTTTATAAAATTAGATTGCATGGAGTGTAACTCCTATGAATCATTTTGCTCACCTTTAAAAGTGATATAGAAAAAAGATTTCCTAGGATACAGGAAATCAGCACTTGGCACAAAACACAGATTGATGTGTTTTTTTTTTTTACTTGGAGAGCCAGCCCACAGACATTTGCTGTTCCAATACGACTGAAATGTGTATTGTACTGTGTAAGCTCAAATGAATTACAGAATTATTTAAAATAATGAATCATACTTGCTGTCTTACTATCAGGGTTAATGTCATATTTCTATTTAATACAGCATACTGAGATAATGCAAACTTAGGTTGCATCTGGCTCTCTATTATTTCCTGATATGTAAAATAAAATGTAATTTTCCCCAACTTATTTTGAAAAATCTTAAATCTACAGGTTAAAAAAAAAAATCAGTCAACAACCATTTACCTTCCATCTAGACTCATCATTTGTCAATATTTTGCCATTATCACTCCCTTGACTTCTCCCTCCTCCTCTTTTTTTGAATTTAAAGCTAACTATAGGCACTGCAACACTTCACCTTAAATTCTTCAGCATGTATCTTCTAAGAACAAAAATATCCATACAATTATTACACTTATCAGCAAATTCAACCCTGGTACATTAGAATCATCTAATACACAATCCAGATTAACATGTTCCCATTTTCCCCAGGAAACTTGCTTAAAATCCATCACACACTGCATTTAGTTATCATATCTCTTTAGTATTCTTTAATCTAAAACAGTTCCTCAAGTTTGTTTTATCTTTCCCAAATGACAATTCCCCAAATGATCATATAGAATTCAAAGCATTCTATAAAGATCCCAACAGGTCTGTTTGTGGATCTGAACAGGCAGATATTAAAATGTTTATGGAAATGGAAAGAATCAAGGACAACCAAGACACACTGGAAAAACAACAGTAAGGTGGGAGGAACTGCTCTATTAGGATTTAAGACTTATTACAAAGTAGTAAGATTCAAATCAATGTAATACTCTTGCAGAGATAAACAAATAGATCGATGATACAGAACAGGGAGCCCAGAAGCAGATCAAAGCATATACTATGGCACCTATTTAAGACATATGTGGTTCAAGCAGTAAGAGAAAATGCCAGAACAACTACTATCTACTGGGTAAAAAAATGAAATTGCATCCTGTCTCATACCATACGTAAAAATCGGTGCCAGGGGCGCCTGAGTGGCTCAGTCATTAAGTGTCTGCCTTCGGCTCAGGTTGTGATCCCAGGGTCCTGGGATCGAGGCCCACAACAGGCTCCCTGCTCAATGGGAAGCCTGCTTTTCCCTCTCCCATTCCCCTGCTTGAGCTCCCTCTCTCTCTCTCTCTTTCTGTCAAATAAATAAATCAAAAATCTTTAAAAAAAAATCGGTGCCAGATATTACTACTCTAAATATAAGATGCAAAATTACAAACATTTTAGAAGATAAAACAAGAAATATGTCAATGAATTCAAAGTGAATATTCTTAAGATATATATATAGATAAATAAATAAATATCTATATATATATTCAAGAAGCTGCTCACAAAGGAAAAGACTGACAAACCTACCACATTAAAATTAGGAACCCCAATTCACCAAGACTGTAAACAGAGTGAAACACAAAAGCTGGAGTTTGAGAAGATATTTACAACATATATTGCAAAGTACTTATATCCAGAATATTTAAAGAACTCCTACAAATATAAAGAAAGGTCAGACCACCTAACAGAAAAATGGGCAAAAGACATGAACAGATATTTGTTATGTATGTTTTCCTTTATTAGCCATTTGATTTTGTTACAATCCAAAAGGCTACCATAGGAAAAGGTATTCAAATTATTTAATAAAGAAGGAAATAAAAATTAAACCACAATGAGATAGCATTGCACACCAAGGGACTGGTATATGAATTAAAAAGTCTAAGGTTTTGGAAAAATGTGAAGCAACGGGAACTCTCCTATCTTGCTGGTTGGAGTATAGTGTATAACAACCATTTTGGAACAACCACTTTGGAAGACAGGCTGGATTTATCTCTTATTGTTCCAGCTATGCAACATGACCAGCAACTCACTGCATGGATGGAATGCTCCATCTCCCTAAAAAAACTTGGGCATTTTTACCATTATATGAGTATAAAAATATTCATAGCAGTACTATTCATAACTGCCTAGAATTGAAACAATTAAACTGTCCACCAAACAATATGATGGGTAACTGTGGTACAATGACATAATGGATGTTATAGGCTGAACTGTGTCTCCCCAACCCTCCGAAGTTTTATGTGAAGTTCTAACTTCCAATACTTTAGAATGTAACTGTATTTGAAGACAGGGCGTTTAAGAGGCGATTAAAGTAAAATGAGGTCATATAGGCGGGCCCTAATCCAGTCTGATTGGTATCTTTACAAGAAGAGGTTAGGACACACACAGAGAAGACTACATAAAGACACTGGGAGAAAATGGCTATCCATAAGCCAAGGAAAGAGGCCCCAGAATGAAACAACACCTTGCTCGATCTCGGACTTCTAGGCTGAGAAAATAAATTTCTGTTGTTTAAGCCACCTAGTCTGTGGTACTCTGTAATGGCAGCCCTAGCTGACTAATACAATGGAATGCTATACAGCAACAAAAATGAACAGCATCTAGATTTCATAATATGGATGAATCTTAAAAATGTACTTGAACAAAAGAAGCGAAATACGAATAAATACAATTAGTGTGATTCAATTTAAGTTTTAAAAAAGATAAAACTTTGTTTGGGGATACATTATTAGGTGAGAAAATTATAAGATAAAAATAAATTATTTCCATAAAAGGAATAACAGTGATTACCAGGGGGCAGGAAGGGAGCTATGCTAGGGAAAGAATATACTGGGAGCTTCTGAGGTCAGATAATGCTCCATTTCTTGTCCTAGAAAGTAGTTACATGGTTGTTTGCCAATTACTGGATAGACTGAACTAAATTTTAATACGTGGTTCTATAAGAAGTTATAGTTCTCACTCACACCGCAAAGTAAGACAAAGCAAAGCAATGCAAAGAGCAGCCACAGTGGGAAGAGAAGCAAGCAGGCATTATCTGAGATTGCCAGGAAAAAAGAAAGAGTATGAGTTGGAAACCTTTACCTCCAGAATTCCTTAATCTTAGGAGCTCCTTATCCTTGATCATTCCCAGCCAACTGGCCCACCTTAGAGTTCACAATGGTATAGAGGAAAGAAGTCCTGCACTCAGATGGTGAGCAAGAGGGGCATGGGGAAAACGAGGTGAGGACAGGAAGCCCCTAGGTCTGCTGCTACAGAAAGTGGCTGTGCTCCTGATGCCTCAGTAAGAACTCCGAATGTAACCCAAGTGCGATTTCATAGTGCTCCATGCAGAGCAGGAGAATGTTAGCAAACAAATATCACTTTGCTCTTAGTCCTAATGTTAAGACTATCACTGTATTTGTAAATCAAAATGTTTTACTGCAGCCTGCCCTAAGAACTCAAACACCAAGTTCAATATAATGTATTATCCCACAGAAACAAAGTTCCAGTCCGTCACCTTAAATGAACTTTGGAGCACAAGCTTGCTCAAAGTGAGGGCGTAGTGCTACTGAAGCCTAGAAGTGTCCTGTTCCCTAGTCACTATAATTTGGGGGAAAATATCTTGTAATTCTGGTTGTATCAGTGGTTTGTTAAAAGATTCCAAGTAGGATTTATCAGCTCTATAAAACTGAATGATATTGTTGAAGGATTTAATAAGAAATTAATATGTTAATAAAGAGCTGCAAATGCCACATAACCAAGTCAGTACACATTCTAAATTTAAATAAACATCGTTAAAAGGATCATACACTTTTTTTTAATTTAAGCTTTTTTTATTTAAACATTTAATGTAACCCCACCACCCTCCCCCAACCCCTCTCCCCAACCACCCCCCTCAGTTTGTTTTATGACATTAGAGTCTCTTTTGGTTTGTCTCCCTCCCGATCCCATCTTGTTTCATTTTTTCTTTTCCTACCACCTTAACCCCCACCCCCGTTGCATATCCACTTCCTCATATCAGGGAGATCATGTGATAGTTGTATTTCTCCAGTTGGCTTATTTCGCTAAGCATAATACGCTCTAGTTCTATCCATGTCGTCGCAAATGGTAAGATTTCATTTCTTTTGATGGCTGCATAGTATTCCATTGTATATATATACCACCTCTTCTTTATCCATTCATCTGTTGATGGACATCTAGGTTCTTTCCATAACTTGGCTATTGTGGACATTGCTGCTATAAACATTCGGGTACACGTGCCCTTTGGATCACTACGTTTGTATCTTTAGGGTAAATACCAAGTAGTGCAATTGCTGGGTCATAAGGTAGCTCTATTTTCAATTTTTTGAGGAACCTCCATGCTGTTTTCCAGAGTGGTTGCACCAGCTTGCATTCCCACCAACAGTGTAGGAGGGTTCCCCTTTCACCACATCCTCACCAGCATCTGTCATTTCCTGACTTGTTCATTTTAGCCATTCTGACTGGTGTGAGGTGGTATCTCATTGTGGTTTTGATTTGTATTTCCCTGATGCCCAGTGATGTGGAGCACTTTTTCATGTGTCTGTTGGCCATCTGGATGTCTTCTTTGCAGAAATGTCTGTTCATGTCCTCTGCCCATTTCTTGATTGGATTATTTGTTCTTTGGGTGTTGAGTTTGCTAAGCTCTTT